>CM036541.1:1726349-1851349 GCA_020745685.1 Tautogolabrus adspersus | reverse complement strand
ACAACAGGTTTTTTTAACCCCAAAAATATATCTTAGACAAATAAGAACATGTTCGGTAAAACTCTGCATTTTCCAAAATGATATGATTTCATTTATTACGTCAACGAAGGAGTAAAAAACAAACAGACAGGAGCTGGAGATCAGGATTTATGTTTAGTTATCAAAGAGCGAGAAAAGAAAAGTAAAACAATAAGTAGACAAGTCAAAGAGAGGGGAACATTATACATGAGAGGAGATTTTATTTAGATTTAAAGATTGAAGAGAGAGGGAGGCTACCCACACCTTTTGGGATTAGTTGTTGCAGCCGACAGAGAAGCAGATCTCTTTGAGCTGTTCACAGGAAGTAATGTTGATTTAAACATCGAGCACGGGAGGTGAGGTCAACTGCTCTCCATCGTTAAAAGTTCCTCAAACCTGGTCAGGAGAAAGGTAAAGGACCGTGTGCAGCGCTTTAGTGAAGTCAGGTGTGCATCGTTTTCTCCAGTAGTGCCAAAGAGCGCCACTTGGGGCGACATTTAGGATTTGAGATCAGGTGTGAGAGATGTTCCTCCAGAACGCGAGCAGGACGACACTTTAAACTTTAGATCAAGATTTCAGCTTGAGCTCAAACCGAGTTATCGTTTATTTCGGACTAGATGAGATATGTGAAGGTGTCCCAGGTCCTTGTCTCAGATTGTTTCTGTTCTTCCCTCCAGGTGGGAGCTGGCTGCCATGACAACAAACAGCAACATCAGCAGGCCGATCTTCTCGTCTCACGGCTGACGCTGCTGCTCGCTCTGTTTCAGGACATTTTAATCTCTCTCTTAATAACTGAGCTCCGGACGAAGGTTTTCACAGAGTTTGGATCTGTTTGGGATTTATTTTCCACGTTCTTCAAGTTCATTCTGACCAAAATAATCCTGCGCAGGGACTTCTGGGACACAAGGAGCTCTCTCGGATGTTTTACCCCTTGAGACGCTGGTCATGCGAGACCGAAATTGTTGACACCTTTTTTTGTCTTCTTTCTAGACTCTCTAGAAATCCAATCAGCCTATGATAATCATAGACTCCTAATCTTAAGCACAGGAAGAGACACAGACTTCAGCCAAAGGTTTCGAGAGCTGACCTCTTTGTTGATGATGTCATCGTGATGTCACACTCAACGGATCTCCCCCGAGAGGACAAATGTGAATCTTGAGACTGAGATGCTGTGGAGTTTGTTTATCCTGCAGCTCTCAAACATGAACATAAAACACAAACGTGTCCATCGGCTGAGGAGGAAGTTTCTTTTGCAGTTTGGGAAGTGGTCAGAGCTCACGCTGGACTTTGGTGTTCAATGCAAACAGAAGAGTGCTGGGTTAGAGGTCTTTAGGGGTACCATGCTCGTGAAAGGTTCTGTTTGGCTTTCATCGCTTACCTTGTTTCATTCTTCATCATAACCATGCTAAATGTCCCACTGCTGCAAAGTGTCTGGAAGGCCGGACTCAGACTTCAGGAGGATCAGGGCGATTTGGTTTTGGGTCTCGGTCGATACAGCTGTTTGCAGATGATCTGGTAAATTGTGGGCTCTAATGAACTGATCTTAACTCTCCTTAGTGGCCCAAAGATTAATCAGAGGCGTCCCAAAGTTATCAGACAAGTTCAAATCTGGATGATTACTTGAGTACATTCCAAGCAAGAAAGTAGCGAAAGAGATGGAGATGCTAACCTTAACTGGCATGCTGCTGTTGACTGGAAACTAGCAGGTACAATCTCACCTCCACTTCTATTTGCAGAGTAAACAATCTGCCTCCCATCCAGCTTTTTCAACCTTCTGCGTTAGTTTCAGAGCATCACTGCTTCAGGTTTTAAGGCAAACTTTTAACATCTCCCGCCCTCTGTGATCAGCTGGGATCATTAGCATTCACATGAGGAGTAATCAATGTACAGACTCGACATAAAACTGCAGAATCTGCAGGCTCTGTCATCAGAGTTCTGGGTTTGGTGTGGTAAACCCTAAACCTGAGTAATATTGTCTTCTTAACGAGGGACGTTCCCCGATGACTAGTTGCCTCATTCAGCTAATGAGCTCGTCTAAAGATCAGCAAACACTCTGAAAACAGTTCAAACTTGAGCTCAATTCATTCAAAACTGTCTGCGGGTAAACTATAATGTGGTTTGCCGATTATGGCTAACGTTAGCAGCACTAGCACCGCCAGTCATCTGACCTCTCTGCAGCGTCCACATGCCTGTGCTGAATTTGGTTACTCGCTGCTCCGGTCGATACGCCCGTTAAGCCTGACACAGCCTACATACATTTTTATCTCCCTTTTCTAGATCAAAACACTGCCAAACTGTGGTGCTCCTACCAGGTGCTATCTGTTCAAGTGCTTGTTTACATCAGGGTAGTAGAGCAGAAGAGCAGGCCCATTAACCGAAGCTACAGCCCTGGCTAGTGGCATGTGGCTGCGTTGCAGTTTGAGCGTAACATTTGACCTCCAATGAAGGCCAAATTACAAATAATTCATTTAACTGCCCAGTTATTCTGGTGCTAACTAGCGAGGGTGAAGACGTTTAACCGTTTAGTCGGCTTAACGCGCACATCCCTTCATCTACCGATGTAGCCTGAATCTCTAAAGAGACATCTGCATGCAAACACAGCCAACAATCCGCTCTCAGATTTCTCTGTTCTCAAAGGAAAAGAAAAATCATCAAGCCCTTTATTGCTAACTCGGTCACACCAGAAGCCCCAAAAGTTTCCCGTATGTCCCAGAGGATAAATCAGATGATAGAAGATGAGTTCCCAGCTTGCACGAGGAGGTTCAATGATTATTTGACTCAAACGACAATCTGAATATTCTCTTGTAGTGTGAGATTAGAAGTTCCTCCTTTCGATACAACCTGACTTCTGAATTGGTTGGGTTGTTTTCAAACCTCCTGTTGCCTGCGTCCGGCTGAAGTTCATCGTGAGGGGACTGAAGTGACGCTGCCTGCCTGCCTTGTGAAGTAATCCAGTCCATCTACCTCCCTTAACTTGTAATTCATCAGACACCTTCTGTCCCCCACAATCAGAAGCCTTCTCTCTCCGGCATGTTTGTATTTGTTGCGGTCTGTTGTTTCTCTTCCAGGAACTGTCGTAGTTTTACCGGAAGAGTTCGACTCACCCGTCTCACCCCTCTCTCACCCAGCGCTTTGTTTTTCAGTGCCAAACGTAGAGAGGAATCATGATGCAGATATATACTGTGTATGTGTGTAAGCACGTGATCCTGTCTGCTTGTAATCCTCGCCCACCTGCTTCAGTCGACCTGTTGTTGTTGTGGGGGGATCATCACTGATATGCATAATGTAGTCCTTCCTCTTATAGACAATCGCACAGCGTGAGCTGCTTATTCACACGGCGCTGACTAACCAGCCGAGTGTTTGTGTACGACTGGGAGCCAAGCTGCACCTGAGCAGATGTTAGAAACACACAAGGGCTGTTTTCGATTACACACTCAACACACAGCTCGAGGAAATTCAAGGACACGAGACATCTTTATTCAGGTTGTGTTTTTATTTGATGAACACACATTTTAGAACAAAATTCAAAACACACGAGAGGTGGTGTGTTTTTTAATGTTTTATCTCCATCTACTTTAGCTCAACGAAGACGTCGCTGATATTTTGTATTTCTGATGAAGTCAACAATCCCATAAAAGGAGGAAACCCTGCCGAGTGTAAGTCGGCTTCTTGACACCTCCCTGCACAGTCTGCATGTCCCAGTACCGACGTCAGGTTCATTCATTCTAACAGCTCCAACAAGGATGCTACCAGAACAGAAGGAAATGGAGGAGTTTGAGGGGACTATTTTCCAGTCATGCATTTGATGCTCTGCTGAGTGCTGAAGATGAAGCTGTGGCTCCTTGATGTGCTAAATCGTTTATGACAACGATCTCGAGTTTTATAAAATAATTGCAGGCCTTTCAGTTGTTTGTAGAGATGCAGTGGTTCAACATCGGTATCGTCCGATATCGACCCTGTTTACACAAATAATGTGGCATGAGCCGATGTTTATTTGTCGTGTAGAACACCTTACTGCTGATTCAGAGAAGAAGAAGTCACCTGTTGGACAAACTGACATGTTTTCATCGTCAGAAAATGTTGCATTGTGGGAGTCTGACCCCGAAAGGAGTCACGAAACAAACATCAGTATCGGCCGTAATTTTTCCCAACGGTGCGTCTTTAGCTGTCCGGTATCGTCCTGTTTGAAACGCAGCAGAATGTATCGATGATTGTGCCGGTCAATCTTTAAACTAATGAATGTGTGACATTAATAAATAACATTTAGGCTCTAGAGGAGCGGGCAGTGTCACACAAAGCGATCAGTGGTTCTTTTATTTGCGTTAGTAGTCGAGGTGTACTCGATATCAGCCGACACTCAAGTCTGAGTTTTGGAATCAGTATGTGAAGGGAATCATCTGGATCAGGATTCCTCCTCCTGTTGGACTCGTTGATTTTCTGGAGATTTGTTGACTTCATGAATACAGAATATCACCGACGCATCATTCGGTCTTAAAAAGAAAGAAGAAGAATACGTTCTTCGGCATTTCTTCAAACGTTTTCCACTCAGTGAAGAAGAACACATTGAGGCAGAGAAGGTTTCTTTACACTGCCTTTTTTTATTTGGACCTGCAGAGTCTCACGCCTGCGAGTCCCATCGATGAGTTTCAGTCCCGATCTTTGGACCATCGTTCAGTTGGTCCCTGATCAGCTGGTAAAGATGAACCTCTGCGGGGCTCTGGGTCCCAAACATCAGGGTCTAATATCTCTGACCTACATCCTTAATGTTTACAAGTGTGTGTTTCATGTTGAAGGAGTGTAAAACAATCTGACGTCGACAGATATCTGCACGAGAGGAGCCGATGGTGGCTGTCCGGCCTTACAGCGAGGAAACACAACGCTGCTTTTTGCCTCAGTTCAGCTCCAGTTTGAGACCTTCTCCTCCAAAAACTGAGTTTGGATTTTATTAAGAGACCAGTGGTGCCAATGAGACTCTTACACCCACCTCCCTATACACACACACACACACACACACACACACGGACATATCACACAGGAATCCCTGTTACCTGGACAGCAGCTCATTCAGTGAAACAGCAGGGAAGCTAACGGTGTGTTCACGACATTAATAGGTACAGGTGAACAAACACGCGGATGACATTTGTTCTTTTCTTTCTGACGTGTGGGGTGGAAATCGTTTGTATTTCAGGCGTTTGGTCCTTTTCTTGCTGCGTGTGAAGATTTTCGGGTGGTGGTATTTTCAGACGATAACTCTTCAGGAAGACGACATGAAGTAAATCAAATCCTGCACAACTGAAGTCCCTCAGTGAAGCTCGCTCACTCACCTGCAGGAGAAAGAAAATGTTTCTGCTCTTTAACTCTGTTTCTGAGGCTTCTCTTTCATCTTTGTCTCCAGAAACAGCGTTTAACAACCTTTAAAGAAGCGTTTGTGTCAAGAGCAGAGCATCGTTAAATCACACACTCGTGAGCGAGTTTCTCCGAGCGAGCCGTGACTAAACTCACGCAGGAGCACGTCGACTGATTTCATGCCAACAGTGTATTTTATCTTTAGGGCTTTGTGTAGATGGTTGAATAATTCAGAGGCAACAAAGAATGCTTGTTAAAAACCGAAAACAGAACAAAGTATGGAGTGTGTTTGGAATCACTTAAAATGTACTGTTTTTATTTCGTTTTATTTTTGACACGTTCTTCAGAGGGGACTCTGTTTATGGCGAGGTTGGTCAGGACTTCCTGTGCAATATGCTTTATAACTGTATCAATAATAAATCTGAGACAATTGGAAGAAACGTCTGCTTGTATGTCGTGTGTGTACTTCATTCAATTTCTTCATTTATAGAGCTTTCAGAAATCCCCTGAAAAAAACCTCCTGATATCTCCAGACTGAGCTGCATGTGTGAACACAAACAGCTGACTGTTTCTCTCTTCACCCGGAGTTTCTCCTCCAGCCCCTCGTATTTATTCTGCAGAAAGTCAGAGTGAGCTGATGTGAGAACGCAGCAGGATATAATCAGGAGAATTCACCTCGCGAGTGGGAGGGGGTGGTGACGTTTATTCCCTGTGATCGCTGCACGACCATAGCTGTCTGCACGCCACCTCTACGATCTCCGGCTCTAATGAACCTGCTGCATTCTGTTTCCTGTTCTCCAGCATGTTCTTCTCCACTCTTTAGTTCAGATTGAGATTCTGGTGAACTACACGTAGCATTGATAGAAAGACACATATTCTCATTATAGCGTCGTGTAGAGGACTCTGATGCTTCGTCCGCTATTTCCACGTGTTTTTTTTTTACATCACTTCTTACCTCAGGAGACAGCTTTACTGACTTTTTCAGAGCCTCATTGATATTTGACCTTCTGCACCACGGGGGGTCAAACTGCAGGCTCAGGAACCTTGGAGTGTTCACGGTGCTGGCTACACACTAGATCAGGTCTACCCAAACATAGGGTCACATGGAATTCAAATGAGGTCGTCTGAAATTTGAATTAATTGATCAATACAAAATATCTTTTATATTAAAATACATTGAACACTGGCTGCTTTGGGTCTCAACCAAAACCAGAACCTGAGTCTCCGTCTGTGCAGAAACGTCCTCGCAGCCTTTATTCCTCTGTCACAATAATAAACACCAAACAGCCTGAATGTGTCTAAGATGAATGTTTACTTTCAACACTGGAGAAAAACTACGACATGATGGAAAACAAACTATTTTGGCGAAAAGCTGTCTGTGTTTAAGACGTCCGAGGTCGCCAGAGTATTGTGGGGTCACAAGCAAAAAAGGTCGGGAACCACTGACCTAGACGGTTTTCTTTTCTAAACTGGTTATAAAAAACGACAGACATGAGGACAACAACTGATTGTTAACGTTATAATCCTCTGAATGCACACGCTAGACGATTCAGACCACGAGACCACGCACCTGCTGTTCGTAGGAACGATTTCACAGACACGAGATCTCAGAAACTCGAGCGATCAAACGTGACTTCAGCAGAAAAACAGACATGGAGGACGATCAATGTTGTCAGCTGGTTGTCGACTCATCAGTGTGAAATCCTGGCTGAGAAGACGGTGTAGGCGTTTTGCGTTTGCTGTTGTGTCCTCTCCTTGTACGAGTTAAAATCAAACGTGCATGCTGCAGGTTTGGCTCAGTGGGCCCTGATCTGGACGCTTTATGGTGCATATCACGCCTCACCCTCTCTCGAACACTTCCTGTTTCTTTAGACCTTCTATAAAAGCAAAATGCCCAAAACGAATCCTAAAAAATAGATATAATCGTAAATAACAAAATAAAACGGTGCACTAACTAATGAATCCATATGATCTACCTCCATGATTTAATTATCATAAAACGCCAGGTGCTTTCTGATTTCCTCCTCCTTATCTCTGCGCTCTCCTCCTGGAGCTTCTGTACGTGTCGTTAGCCGCTCGCAGGTCTTTGAACTCTGCAGCTCTGCTTCCTGCAGAAACACAGAGCTGAATCTGCAGCAGCCGGCCGGTCTGCTCGTCCTCGCTGTCCCTCCATGAGAAAGTGTCTCACCCTGAACCTCAGCTCCAGTCTCTGCCTGTGCTCAAAGCAGCGGCTCTACACGTTGTTTTTCTTAGAGCCTGAAGATGTGTATGAAAGTTGTTACAGACAGACAGTTCTGTTGAGGATCTCGGAGCCTCTAAAACAATTTTAATCGTATCTGTAAAGATATGAACAATGCTTCTACAACCGTCCTAAACATATTGCCCGTTCAAGCATCTGTTATTGGAGTTGTAGATGAGTTTGTGAGAAGTCTGTTGGCAAATGATTGACCCTAACAACACTGCATAGTTCTACATTTGTTTGCATCGCCTGTTTTTCTTATAGTCATTTCTGCATGTCAGCCTCTGAAACGGGAAACATTAACCCTTCCATACTTCTCCTGGACCGTCTGTACGTGTCGTTAATCGCTCGGCAGTCTTTGAACTCTGCAGCTCTGCTTCCTGCAGAAACTCACAGAGCTGAATCTGCTCCTCTAACAGCCCTCTCGTCTACTTCTGTGGGTACTCTGAAGCCACAGTGCCACCCAACCCCCTCCCACACTGCCTGTCAGTCTCCCTAATGGGACGCGTGCGGCTGCTTTGGGGGGTCCCCTCAGTAGAAAGTGTCTCACCCTGAACCTCAGCTCCAGTCTGTTGCTGAGCTGCAGCAGTTTGTTCCTGTCTGTCACCAGCCGCCTGCTATAAAGCCGCTGTTATCTGCAGTGTTAAGTGCAGGCCACAGACGTGGGGTCAGCTTAAAGCGAGGGAGCAGAGACACCCTGTCCCGCCTGGCCCCCGCCGCACACAGGAAGCGTGGCTGTGCTGGGTCCCTCTGTCTGGCCCCGGAGCCTGCAGGGCCAGCGACGCAGGCGTTAATGCGAGGAGACACTCAGCTAAATGACTCTCTAATTTCTCTCCAGGACCCAGACCGTCCCTGCGGCCCTTCACAATCAGACTGAGGATTTGTTCAGAGTGATTTGTTTTGTCTTGTCCCCCCCGTCCCTGCGAGATTCCCTCACTCAAGTTCTAGTTCTCTGCTCCCGGCGTCGTTCAGACCACTCAGAGGGGGATTTAAGAAGAAGACGATGCATTAAAGAGCACGAGCCCTCAGAGGACAGAAGCTGGACGAGGTTCATTTAAACGTGTGCAAAAATTAGTCAAACAGAAACAAGCCCTCTCTTCATGAGTCTCCATGCAGACATCCAACGATAGATCAGAATATATTTTATTTTGAGTGTACGAGGTTTTTATCATCAGTGAAGTAGACTTCATAGAGGCTCCCATCCTTTTGTTTTTTATTTCTACCCCACCGTGTGAGGCGTCCTTGGGTTCCTTGAAAGTTGCTAAATAAATTCAATGTATTGTTTAGTGTTGTAGTCCTCAAAATCAGTCTAAGTCTCAAGACCACTTTTTGAAGGTCTCAGTCTCGTCTTGGAATCTAAAGCATCTTTACTCGGTCTTGTCTCGGTCTCAGACTGGGTGGACTCCACTGATGGGCTACTTCTCCACATCACTGTGATCAGAAGGAAAACGCCTCTTTCTAAAAGAATGAATAACTTCGATTCATTCCGATTTTTTCACCCGGGTTACGGCCGCAACCTTTCCGATGTTACGGTCTAAGTGAGTGACACGCCCGTCAGTGATATTTATGGTCTTGGTCTCCTCGGTCTCGGAGCACTCTGGTCTCAGGTCTGTCTTGGCTCGGTTAGTGTGGTCTCGACTACAACACTAATAGGATTATCATCATTATTATTACAAAGAGGAGCCGTGCTGACCTCCATCTACAGCAGGTGAAACGTTCACTATTAATACCTCGTACTGTCCCACTTCAGACCCTGCACCCTGTCCCCTTAAAGTCCTAAAAGTAGCTTCATGAGGATGAGAGTCATTCTTTAGTAAAACTTGGGCTTTAAATCGAGCGTGAGTCACGCTTTGCGATGCTGTGAGCTCAGCCTCAGTGCGTCACGTTTGCAGACCTGCAGCTTAATTCTCCTCCAGCAGGGTCTTAATGGAGTGACTAACCGACTCTCGATTAAATCTCTTTGTAGAAACTCTGCCACAGCCGAGAGCCTGTGAGGTCTGTTCGCAGATTAAACAACGAGACATGGAGCTGCTCTGAGAGAAGGAGACAGAGCAGACTGAACTCTGAGGATCTGTGACACATCTTTTGTTTTATTGCTTTGCTGTTTCCTTGTCCTGTACATGTGAGAGTTTCATTCTCTAATGAAGCAACAATAACTGAGTCCATCCTACAGAAAATGTAAAGGCACGTCTGTAAATTTCTTCTGACACCGACCCGGCAGCGACACAGAGGTTCAAAACTTACTGAACAGAAATAATCTGTCTTCTTCCTGAAGGTCTGGTCTACTTTGCTTACGTCCTAAAGAGATATCCATATTCATCTCAGGCTGTTTAAAGTTCATGACAAGTTAGAAACTCTTCAAGAATACAGCTGATCAATATTTAGTCTTTTTCAGCTCGACAGAACATGGGAATAAAAACGACATCAAGCTTCATGAAACACATTTCTCTGCAGGATGAAGAAGAACGAATGATCGGATGGTTGGTTCTCATCTTTAATCATAATCAGTGAAAATGAACAAAAACAAACATGTCTGATGTCGTTTTGTCGCCTTAATACAGACACATCATGTCGGTGCAGGGAAACTCAAAAGCATCACCCAGAATAAAAGAGAAAAGCCGGCACATTACCAGAAGTCTTCTTCGTGAACGCTCAGCTGAAGAAGAGCTCTGACACGTCGTCATGTTTAAAACGTGTCAGAGCTCTTCTGCTCTTCATTTTGACCACAGACGTTTATCAATCAATCCACTTTTACTGGTACAGCTCCAAATCATTACAAGTGATCTCAGGAGCCTTTACAGGGAGCAGGGACAGGCTGTACTCAGGAGTGTGTAAGAGGGGAAGCATACCCCCCCCCCCCCCCCCAGGTGCCACACCAAAATCCCAATCTGTAATTGGCTATTTTCCTAATCAGAGGCGGGACTTAAGTTCAAATTCAGCTATTCAGGCTTCCTGTATTTTTCAATGAATGGATTAAATGTTTATGATGACGTCGACTGTTCAGGGGAAACTGATCCTATTTGATCCTTTTTAGTCTTTGAAAGCTTTTGTAGAAATGTTTGCCAAATGTTTGAGGAACAATTGAATTATTATTTGTCTAGAGAGCTCAGTATGCTGGTCATGTTGTTGCTTTCTGGTAGTGTTGAAGTCAAGACCAGACTAACCAAGACCAAGACATACCTGAGACCAGAGTCAAGACCACGACCAGTTATTTGCTCTTTTAGAAAGAGGCGTTTTCCTTCTAATCACAGTGATGACAATGATGAAATAGAATCTGGACGGCTGGGTCAAGAGTTTTACATTGCTGTTTCAGGTCACACGTTGTCCGAGGTGCTGAACAAACGTTTAGCCTCTCTTTGGGTTATTTGTTGGAGCAGCGTGTAAACAGAAACATAAAAAACAGAGACATGCAAACAGAATATAAAGTTTACACGGAGCTACACACTGTGAGGAGATCTCAAATCATCCTGATTCAGATAAAGTGAGAAACATACAAACTTTGTAATAATTGAAAGAATCAGCCGAGCAGGCAGATGAAACCTGTGGATCAGAGCGTCACGTTTCCTCTTCATGATGGAACGACACACTTTGAATCCCTGAATCACTTCCTGCGTCTGATCTTATTTTTAGATCACTTCACTCAATTCAACCTGGATCCATCTGTTTTTATTTTAATTATATTATCATCACATCACAACGAGCAACATCATCCCCACGGAGAGGTTTTTAATCCCCCCCGCCATGAGGGGTCTGCCTTTATTTAGAGACAGGACGAATAGAGTCAGAGATCAGGGAGAGAGAGGGGAATGACTGGCTGGAGTGGAGCTAGAGGCTGGATTCGAACCCGGGCCTTACCGCTCTCTGGGACTTTAGCCTACGTACATGGGGCGTGCACACTCACCACTAGGCTACCGGCGCCCCAGATTTAGACTTTCAAAGGAAGAAAGAAGCAGACACGTATCATCAGACTGCAGCGTGCACAGGTAAGATATCAAATGTTTATGTATCTAACAACCTGTTTAAAGTCTTAGTTCAGAGATGTGGAGGGGCGGCTGTGGATCAGTGGCAGAGTTGGCCGTTTCTCAACCGGAAGGTTAGGGGTTCGATCACCAGCTCCTGCAGGGTGTGACTCAGCAGAATCGACGTTCCTGATGAGGCTGGCAGCAGAGGAGAAGAGACTGGAGGTTTTGGTCCTGATAGAGCTCAGCGTCTTCATCAGGGGAGGGTCCATCAAATCTAATGAGATACCTGTTTATCACAGCAACAAAAAAGAAGCGCTGGGCGCCCAGGATTGGGTCATTTCTTATTTTTGAATAACAAAATCTTCACGCGCAAACTCCTGCAGAATGTCTTTGCACTCAAAAAGTTGCATATTCAGAATATTGCCAACTTTGACGCCAGTGTTCAGGAGTCTGCATGCAACTGTTGACGGATTCCTTCCTCTCGTATGCACGTGTCACTTTATAGAGATGAAGTGCTTTACAGTTTCTGTAAACACTATCGATCATTTTAAATCACACTGATTGGAAAAGTATCAAAGTGTTGAATATTTGGACGATCTAGATTACATGCAGAATATTTCTCCTCACAAGGTCTGTAACTTTGAACATGTTAATGTTTTCTAACTTCAGATTGGACGCATTATTTAGATGTAACTCATCCGTCCTGACTGTGAATGTTCAACCATCAGGGTCACAATGAAGATTTGGTGCAGCTCCCCCCTGCAGAAGGTTCAGGTCAGTGACTACTCCTCCTCCTCCTCCCGCTCCTCCTCCTCCTCCTCCTCCTCCTCCTCCTCCTCCTCCCGCTCCTCCTCCTCCTCCTCCTCTCTGCTCCACGTCCTCTAGTGGCTGAATCAACACATGACTGTTTTGAGAAAATGTGGACCGAGCTGCTCTGCTGCTGCCGCCTGCGGTGCTGCTCCACAGGGAGCCTTTAATCCCCTTTACTCCATTCTGCAGCAAAGTTACAACTTTGTGTGTGTGTGTGTGTGTGTGTGTGTGTGTGTGTGTGTGTGTGTGTGTGTGTGTGTGTGTGTGTGTGTGTGTGTGTGTGTGTGTGTGTGTGTGTGTGTGTGTGCGCGCTTTGGTGCAATATCAGCCTTCAAAAAACATTTTTATTAGTAACGTTTTTCTTCAGCTTGGTGCATAGACAGTTTTCTTTAGTCAGCACAAAAGAATTTAATTTATTTTGCACATTTCAAATAGAAAATAAAACAGAAATGGTGAAAAAACACCAAGAAAAATATTTAAAAAACTTTAAATCAAAGAGCTGCGTCACAGAGAATAATTAGAGGAGTTTTCAGATATAGTCAGCAGATATATAAATACTGTAATCATGTAACTGCTGGGGATCTATCTTAGGCTGTAATTATACAAATATGAATGAGTCTTTATTGATGAGATGCAGAGATGCAAACGGGTAAATCTCTCCTTCTGTGGTGTTTTCTGTGTCGTGGTGACGTGAGCGCCCCGCTCAGAGGACACCCACTTTATAAGGTAATGAGGCAGCAGCAGAAGGCCGGCCTCCCTCTGAGTGAGCCGCCCACGCTGAAGCTCTGACAGCTATAAAAACCAGGACAGATACTGATCACACACACACAGTCTGCTGAGAGAGAGCCTCATCCCTGCTGCACACACACACTCACGCTCATATCAGCAGTTTCCATAGGAACCTTTGATATTCAAACTCTGCTGCAGCCCGAGCAAGAGGCTCCAACCAATCTCCCTTTTCTGTGTTTCTTTTTCTAACACTTGGAGAGGATGACTGCAAGCAGATCTTTTGAACCTCGGCAGTAGGAAAAACTTGAGTTTCCTCAGATTTCCTCAAACCTCTTGACCTCAGTGACCATGGTGTCTCACAGATCCACCAAAGGAGCCTCCAAAGCCCGGCGGGACCACATCAACCACGAGATCAGGATCATGCGCACTCTGCTGCCCATCAGCCAGGACGACCAGGAGCGACTGTCCTACCTGCACTCCATGGCCGCCATCTGCACCTTCATCAGGAAGTCTGTGCTCCTGCAGGGTGAGTCTGCACGCCTCGGATCAGAGACGGGAAAGTTGTTCTGAAAGTTTAAATCTGCTGACTAAGAAGAAGAAGTTGATCTGGCTCCCAAAGAGAAACAGCTAGTCTGTTCAATGTGATGAGATACAAAATATCAGCAAACCGTTTTACAGAAGAGAGCATAAAGTGCTCACTTCTTCTCAGGTTATACTTTAACAAACAGCTGATGATCCTGCAGAAAGAGATGAGCCTTTTCTTTGCACTTTGTAAACAGCTGTTTCTATAATTGATGTCGTAATTTAAGAGGCGTGGTGTTCGTACGACTAAGAGGAGTCTGAGTATTTCAGGGTTTGAGGTGCAAACAAAGCACAAATATAAATCAAAGTTTCCTGCCGGTATTTGGACGAGGAGAGGATGTTTTAACGGGTGTTTCTATTTATTTTATCACACTTGGGTGGATGTTAGGATCGTAAATACGCTGGGGAGGTTATTTATTTCTTTTAGGTGGTAAATAATCTGTTGGAATGATTTAAGAGTTAAAAAGTTAGAAAGGTGAGGGCAGCGATGTTTGAGTTTGACTTCTACCTCGCTCCTTTTCAGACACTGTTTTGTTTCATTTTCATTTTTGGTTGGAAATGAAAGTCTTTATTCGTTCATCAACGATGTAAGAAAAAGAGCTCAAAGGTCGTCACACTCATCGGCCTAATGGTTGAGAAGAGATCTGATTGGATAAGAGCTCAGAGGATTGTTCAGAAGAAGAAAAGATTCTAAAAAGAAAAAGGTCAAATCAGGAAATGTAATCTTGTTTTTTTATTTTGATGTTTTTTGTTTTGGTATTTAAAGTTTATTTCACCAGAAGAACCTCATTAAGACGAAGAACCTCGTTCGGTGTCTGCCTCCACACTTTACTCTTTCAAAAACTAAGATCCACATGACAACAGAGAATCACGCACTAATTAAAAACACAAACAAACAGCTCATATTGCTGGACTGATGGATCCACATAAAACACAACATGATGAGAGAAGAAGAGAACAAGATGTTAAACTACCAGAAAGCTGCAGAAGTTCATGACGTTTGTGACTCCCCGGCTCAGTCAGAATCAATCTTCTTTAAAACTTTAGGCTCCATCTCGTTTCCTCTCCTCGGCTGACCTCTCTGCTCCTCTCTCAGGACTCTCTGCTGCTGCTGACACATCAGACCGCCCTCCTCCGTACGAGACCTTTCTCCCGGCGCTGCACGGCTTCATCCTGGTCACCACGGCGCAGGGCCGGCTGGTCTACGTGTCTGAAAACGTGTCTGAATATCTGGGCTTTTCCATGGTGAGCATGTTTATTTTATGTTACATCAATCTGAGTATCTGTGGGCGTCACTGTCGACGCCTGAGCTGTGTTAGGTCAACAGGAAAGACACAAAGGTCGCCCCCGCTCCAGCTTCTCAGGATACTGACCGGTTGGGACAGAATGAGATAAATACAGAGATAAGTCAGGATTATAAATGAGATCAGATTGATTGAGCTCGTTTCTCGTACTGAGAAAGAGGAAAAAATCTTTGTTTTGAAGGCACCACAGAAGAAGACATTGAGGCTCTGACCTTGAACACTTCCTCCCTGTTTAATGTAAACTCCTTCTGTAAGGATTTAAAGAGATAAAAAACTCAAAGATAAATGCCGAGCCTGTTACATCGGGATGATTCAGCTTACTGCGTGTTCGGCTCAGTCTAACAGTTCGATGGTTTCTGTCTGCAGCTGGATGTTCTTCAAGGAGACACTTTCTACGACATGGTGGAACCCGCTGATGTCGATATTATCAGATCAAATCTGGACGTTGAAAACAACTCATCACCAGGTCGGTTTAAAGGATTATTCCCACTGTTAAACGTCTTTATGCAACATTTTAAAACACGTTGAAATCCTTTATTCTTGTGTGTGTGAGATGTAAACATGCCCGTTGTTTCCCCTCAGAGAGGAGCTTTGTTTGTCGTATGCAAACCTCCAAAGCCTTCAAGCTGCAGCGTGGCGGCTGCTGCTCCGTGCTGGTCAGAGGAAGATTCCGCTCTTTTCCTCACCCTCGCCCGTCCCCCTCCTCAGTGGCCCCCCCCGCCCTCCACACAGCCTCTGTTTGTGGCCCTCTGCACCCCCACGGTGAACCGCCTGCAGAGCTCAGACTCAAACTTCTGTCTCTGCTTCAACAGTGTCCACAGAGCTGACATGACCTTCACCCAGCTGTCAGACAGGTACATCCACAAGCCCCGCCCCCTCTTTTAAACAGCTGCCAATAAAATGTCCTTTTTTTCTGTTTGCTGACAAACATTTCGATGTCTCTCTCTTTTCAGTGTTTCGTATGTTTTGGGGTATTCATCTGAAGATCTGTGCGGCCGGTCGTGGTACAGTCTGGTCCACCCTGAAGATCTGTCGCTGTGCGCAGATTCTCACAGAAGTCTGAGTAAGTGTGCGATGACCTGCAGGAGAACTTGAACCGAACACTTACACAACAGCTCAGTTTGTTTAGGTGGAAATGGGAAGTAACAAAACACCAATTCTTTGGTAACGCACCTATGATAACTTTTCAGGTGTCTGTCCTTCACGTGTGTGTTTATGTTTCTGTGAACTTCCTACTTTGACATCCTGCATTTCACAACAAGTCTCCGAACCTTCTTCACCTTATGTCTGCAGAACAGGCTCCTTACTTTAGCTTTAAAGCATCTGAGGGGGATCAGACATTACTGTGCATCTTTGCATGCTGCCTCCATAACATCCAGACTGATTTCAGCCTCAATGAATGAACAATAACACATAAGAGAGGATCATTCTCTGATGTCTCCATCAGTGAAAATCATATGGGACAGATGCAGGATTTAAAAAATGATATAATATATGTAGGAAGATGAAATAGACAAGAAGGGAGACGCGGAGTAAAGAGACATTCTCCATCCATCTGATGTACACAATGAACGTTGATAATTTTCACTCTGTTGTTTTTGATTTGAAGTTGGAATGATTTCAGTCTCTATGAGCTGAGCATCAGTTCGCTTTTCACAAAAACAGCTGTTAGAAATGTCCTTCAGAGGAACTCTTTATTTCGACACCGTGACGACCTTTCAGAGCCGACACTGATCAACACTTTCACAGCAGGAGACAACTTAAAGCAATACCTCTACTTTGACCTGAGACTTAGACTCTCACACAAGTATCTGTTCTTCTACTTGAGCAAGAAGATGTGAACTTTTGTCACCTCTGCATGCAGAGACACAGGTCTGATTTCTTTCTGTGCTTGTCATTATTTGTGTATGCATTAAAATAACCCTGAGTGTTTCTTCCTCTGTCCCGTCCAGTGCATGCAGACGAAGGCTTCCAGGTAGAGATGGTGCTCAGGCTGCAGTGCAAAGATCTGTCATGGACCTGGATCTACATTCAGGCTAACAAGCTCTCTGAGTTTCAGGGCATGAGCTGCACAAACTTCATCATCAGGTACAAAAAAACAACGTAACTTTTCCAGGAGAGCGGAGATGACAGTGTAAGAAAACTTTTCCAATTTGCAAACACTAACTTTGTTTTTTTTTGTTTTTTTGCAGTGAAACAGAGGCCAGATTTCTGCAGAAGAAGATAAGCAGCGAAGCCTTCAAACCATCCGCGTCCTGCCACTTTGCAGCTCAACACGCGCCTCAGAGTCACAGCAGCGCTAAATGTTTTAAAAGGCGGAGGACGTCTGACAGCCAAAGTGAGGAGCAAAGTGCCAGAGCCACAAGGGAGTCCGACAGAGACGTTTACTTTGTGGCGTGCGCCTCCTCCCAAGGCGACAGCTCACCTGCTCCTTCAGGTGACAGCCTCGCACTCTTCACCCCTCCCTACAGCCCCGCCTCCTCCTCCTGCTCCTCTCTGCAGCAGGAGGAGCTCAGCCGTGACCTCCTGATGGACGTGCATGGGTACACAGATCAGCTGCTGTCCTCCCCTGAGTGCTCCTTCCCAGAGGCAGCGTTCACCTGTCACCACTCACCCTCAGCTCCCCCGCCTTCAGCCGCTGAACAATCCTTTGAGCAGGCAGCCTTCATCGCCCTCACTCCTCTCTCCTCCTCATCATCGCCAACATTTGATTTCCAAACTTGTGCATCAGATGTTCCCTTAGTCCCAGACTGCCTGTCTCTGTCTGAAATGTGTGAGAGCTCAGTGGACTGTGCTCTGCATCAAGAGGACCTCTGCCTCCAGCAGCCACAAGGGGGCAGCCACGTGCACATGCAGCATGTTCCCCAACCTGTGCTGCCCGTACACTCCAGTCTTCTTACCCCCAACCAGTCTCCCTCCTCCTCAGAGTCTGATCTCAGCGAGAGGGAGCAGGCGGAGATCAGCATCCTTGCTCAGCAGATTTCTTCTCTGGCGAGCAGCTTTGCAGCGTCTCACTCCCTGAACCCGCTTCAAAACATGGCCAAACCTACAACCACGTGTGACTGGCCTCATCCACATCCTCCCACCGCTCCCCTTCCTCTGAAGAATGTGCAGGTCCTCGATGATTGCTTGTTCGAAAGCATCCTGAAAGACCTGAACATGGCCAACCCAAGTTTCGTGTCCCCCAGCTACCAGCCGGGTCTGTTGTGCAGCAGGAGAGAGTCCCATCAGCTGGAAGAGGAGTTCCTCGAAGTCTCCCCGACCCTCCAAGAGGAGCTGCTGCCTGCTGAGACGTTCATGGATCCCTTCAGTTTGCAGCTGGGACGCCATGACACAAACACTGAGTTGCATCAACTCAACCACTACATGCAGAGAGTCCTTCAGCAAGGTAATCCTACAGGAGAGAACCTCCTCTGACCTCATCATGATCTTTGTAGGTTCCACAAACTGAAGCTACGTTTCACTGATTGTATTTTCTTCTTCTTTCAGACGCCCTCGCTGAAGAAAACCTGTACTGAAATAAGTCTGTGACTTACTGTACCTCCTCTTGTATGACATATTGTCAGACTAAATCTGCCTTCACTGGATTTAAAGAAGAAGAAGAGAAAAGACATTTAAAGGACATTTTTACTGCCTCAATGTTTCCCCTAAAGAGTTCTCTCAGAGGGTGGAAAAGAATCTAAAGTAGATTATGTTCTCTTCTTCTTCTTCTTCTTCTGCTTCAGGCTGCAGCTTTGTCTCCATCTCTCTAAACTGCTGTCAGCTGCTTATAGTTTGTGCTGATGTCTTATTTTTTTATGAAAAGGGTACTTTTTTTAAAACTGTGTGCCACCGCTGGAATAGGAGTTTATTTTTCTTTGATACTAAATGACCACAGTTCACTTCTGAGCACTTTATCAATGTCACTGCCCAAAGGATTGTGTAAATGAAGAGTTGTGTTGTTTAAAGTGAGATTGTCTGAAATCAGAGCGACCTGAAGACGTTTTAAAGGAGCAATGTGTAAGATATCTCCTGAGTGAGATGATAAAGTGAGCTTACTCTCTGATCAGACATTAAGGAAACATGCTATGTTGAAGTGCTGGCTTCTCTGACAACAATGCAGCAGCCAGTATGTCCTCCTTCTAACTTTAGATTCTGGTCCTGAATGGTCTGGATTTGTTTGGACCAGAGAAGGTAGGCGGTTTTAAGGCACCCCCACACAGCCGTTTTGGACGCCCCTCGGTTTGCCAGATATGAGAGCAGTTATCAGGTCAAACCAACAGGTGTTGCAGCGATGGAAGCGGGCAAGAGAACTGGTTCAGATAGAAGTGATTGTACCCGACCTAAAAAGCCTCTGCATGTTTCTAATAAGCTCCACGAGCAGAAACGTGCTCAAACTAGGATCAATATTGGAGATGCTTTTGAAAAATGGAGAGAGGTTAGAACGCAGAAAGGTTTACAGACCGATGCAGAGCTGGCTAAACACTGAAGCTTCAGTGTCCACCACATGGTGACCTGCGTGAGCATCCACTCTAGAGAGGAGGGGGGGGGGGGGAGACAGCTCTCTGTAATGTTTTGGATTTGGACTGCAGTACCAGTTTTAAACACTAGGTGTCAGAGTTACAAATTGCTCCTTTAACACATAAATCATTCCTTCTTACACGACATTGTAAGACATTTTGTTTGTGTGCCTTTATGTCGTCTGCAGGATTTATTTGATCCTTTTATTTAGTTTTTTCTACACGTGTGGATAAAGCTCTGATTCTGTCACACATGAAGCTAACACCTCACAGGGAGATAATAATGATTGTAACCTCAACATCTACCTCAGTGGTACACTAAATTACATTCCACGTCTGAACGTCATTCCAGTTTGAATCTTATTGTATTTATTTTTAGACGACTCACTTATTAGTCTTTAAAATGTCCTGAAATTATGTTTTTAATCATTCCTCATGTTTGTGTTTCTCTCTCATGGTACTGGAACTGTAAATGTTTTTGTATGTTTCACCATCAATCAGCTTTAAAATGTGAATAAAACAGTTTTTTGTTAAAGCACATGGAGTCTGATTGATGAAGTGTGAGGGAATGCAGCAGATCGTCCTCCACACATCTTCCCTTCACGGTAAATACGGAGATCAGTGGACTTATTATGAACCTTTAAAAACATCAATAGCATGTAAACATATTAAAACCCATCAGTAATCTGAATACTACACGGTGGTGCAGTGGTTAGCACAGAGAGGGTTCTTGGTTTGATCCCCGTTGGACTGGCCCTTTCTGTGTGGAGTCTGCAAAAAATTCTCTAATGCTTGAACGACTTCCTTGATTCAGACAGCTGATATCCATGTTCAGGATTAGTCAGTCCCTCCTTTATCTTTATTTTGCCTTATATTGAGGGTAAACACTCGGAGGGGATATATTTCCTTAAAGGGGGGGTGCTGATGTTTGCAAGCCAGTCTGCAAAACTCCTGCAGAGAGTTTAAGAGCGTCCGCAGAGCGGTAAAGTTTTGCTTGAGTTGTATCTTGAAGTCTGGCTCATATTTTCCTCTGGGTTCTGTGTGTTCCATTCAACATCAGGTAACTTGTACAGGTGTGTAAATTGTCGTAGCAGAAGCCTCACCAAACAGACTCTGTGCTGCCAGCTTCAGGCCTCGCAGCACTGTTTCGCAACTTTGAATGAGGATGAGATTGAGTCTAATCCCGCGCTGACCCAGTTCCAAAACTACCGAAAAATTGAGTTGAGGGAAATTGCCAAACACTGTGGTGTTCCTTACCCGAGCACACCAGCCAAAAAAGATCTGAAAGCAGTTATTTTTACACCAACAAGAGCTGAAGAAAGTGCAGAGTCAACTCTCCTCCTTTGTCACCATGAGAGACATTCTCACTGTGCACCTAATAAAGTGGCCATTATTTATATAAAAACATTGATTAATGCAGCTTTAAAATCTCCTTTTTATGAGAACATTTAACATTTATAACTAATGGCTCCACTGAGTATTTTTTATGTGCAGTCTCTCCGTATCTGATCACATTGCGGTCAGATAAACTCCCCCAGCTCATCGTCCACTGAGCTCCTCACTGCTCCATTGATTTTGACATCTTGTGGCCGGTCGGACCAACGAGAGCTTATAAACTGTACACTGAGCAATCAATGACACGTCTGCAGAAAGATGCAGAGTCGATGCACAAAGGAGAGCAGTTAGACAAAGAGGTGGATTGATGGATGAGCCGAGATGTTGCTGCAGAAAGGACTTGTGCTGTGTGCAGCATGAATGTGGAACAAAAAGCTCACAGGGGGGGCTCGGCATGCTGCTGCAGTGTGTGCAATGCAGAAGCGTGTTTTTTTTTTTCAAGCAGTATAAAACGGCCACTAGGTGGAGTTATAGCTCCAACAGGCTGCGAGTGACACAGATATCTGCATGCCATTAGTGTGATATTACTTAAACAAGGTGGAGATAAAGAGAGAGAGAGAGAGAGAGTGTGTGTGTGTGTGTGTGTGTGTGCGTGCGTGTGTGCGTGCGCGTGTGTGTGACTGGTGCACAAAAGGACATGTTTCAGTTCATTCATCAGCAAAGAGTCCAGATGCCTCGTCGTATCCATGGAGACCTAATTAGAAGTGAAGTCTGTTGAAGGGTACAATGGCAGATAAAGTTCCTAACAAGTCCCCACATCTGCCGCCTGCAGCGCTCAGCGTCACCTGGAACATTAATGATTTCCCAGAGGCCCTGTGACACCAACGCATTTGTCCACACCGAGGAGACTGCGAGAATCCTCCCAGACTCCCACTGAGGACGCTCTTAAAGATCCCATGTCTCAAAAAATCATGCAATAACTACAGTTTGTCTCTTTTCTGTGCTTACATTAATTTCACAGGATCAGGCATGAAGCTTCTTTGTTTGAAATCATTTGTCAGCCTTATCTGGAGCAAAAGATTTTCTGGTAGACATCCTGTAAAACAACAACCTGCAGGTGAGTGAAAAGTCCCTCATGAGGTGAACCGCTTTCAGGAAACTGCTGATAATCTCTCCTCGCTCAGTAAGCACAGCCTAACCACACTAACCGAGACCAGAGTGCTCCTGGACCGAGACAAGACCAAGACCAGAAAAATAACTGAAAAATCATCACCTTGTGTTTAGGGGGCTTTTCACTCGTAGAACGTAACACCGAGAAGGTGTAACTGCGGGAAAAAAATTAAACTACAAAATCTATTGAAGTTCTTTTAGAAAGAGGCGTTTTCCTTCTAATCACAGGAATGACGTGGAAAAAAAGCCGATCAGTGGTGGTCTTGACTGGTCTTGATTTAAAATCCGAAGTCCGCCCAGTCTGAGACCGAGAAGAGACCGAGTAAAAATACTTTGGATTCTGAGACCTTCAAAAACTCATTTTAGCTGCATTGGATTATGTAAAAAAAAAATATTGAATGCATATATCAAACTTATACAGTACTGACTTCACACCTGCACGAAACTCCTGAAACCCCGCCGTGAACACAACAGCTGAATGTTTCTCTCAGACTTCACCCGGAGTTTCTCCTCCAGCCTCCTCGTATTTATTCTACAGAAAGTCAGAGTGAGCTGATGTGAGAACGCAGCAGGATATAATCAGGAGAATTCACCTCGAGCGAGTGGGAGGGGGTGGTGACGTTTATTCCCTGTGATCGCTGCACGACCATAGACTGTCTGCACGCCACCTCTACGATCTCCGTGCTCTAATGAACCTGCTGCATTCTGTTTCCTGTTCTCCAGTATGTTCTTCTCCACTCTTTAGTTCAGATTGTGATTCTGTTCAACTACACGTAGCATTTTTTTTTTTTTATCACTGTGTTTATTGAATTTTCAATTGTTTTTCATACAAAAAAAGAGAACAGTACAGAAAGTGCAATGCGAACAGCATTAAGCATTAACCCCCCCCCCCCTCCCCCAGCCCCCCCTACAGACAATAAACAACAACATAATAGTAATAGTAGCGGTAATGTTAAGTACTGCGTACAATCAAAGAAAACAAAATTGAAAAAAATAAAAATAAAAAATAAAAAATAAAATAAAATAAAATAAATAAAGTAAATGAGTAAAGAAAGAAAATAAATACAGTATGTAAATTAAGTTAGCAAAATATAATAGTTGTAAGATCAGGAGATATACATGCTATGTACACGTGCAATGGTGTTGACCTGAATGAGTAAGGCCTCAAAAGGCAGGGATCTGCAATGTCGCATCAAGTATCAACGTTAAAAGAAGATCTATTTTGTAAAAAGGTTATGAAGTCTCCCCAGCATCTGTCAAAGAGAGATGGCTTCTTCTTAAGGTTAAACATAATCTTTTCAGAAGGTAAGTATGATGACAACTCCTTGAGCCACAGGGATACCCCAGGGGGCTCCTCACTCTTCCAGCGAATGGCTATGCATTTGTTAGCTGCTATAAGGGCTAGTCTGATAAAGCGAGTATAGCCCCTCAGGTTGATTGGCAAAACTGAGCAGTCCCCCAGCAGCATCAGTCTCGGGTTGGTTGGGATCTCTGTCCCCACTACTTTTGTAATGATGTCCAGAACAGATAGCCAATAACGCTCCAGGCACTTACATGTCCAAAACATATGTATAAGAGATCCTGTTTCAGTTTTACACCTAGGGCAGTGTTCTGGGTAGCTACTACTTATCTTATGGAGGCGTTCAGGTGTATAATAAACTCTGTGTATAAGGTTGAACTGTAATAGTTTGTGTCGACTGTTATAAGAGAATGATTGAGAGCTACCACAAATTGAGTTCCAATCAATGTCCTCGAAGTCCTCGCCAATATCAATTTCCCATTTAACCCTTGCATTGAGAGCTTTATTTTCTATAAGGGACATGAGCCTCTTATAGGCAAAGGACAGAAAACCTTTAGGATAATGTTTTTCTTGTATCATAATGTCTATCTGAAAATCGTCCAGAGGAACAAGTTTCCCTCCCTGCTGCACTCTGATATAGTCCCTTACTTGCAAAAACTTAAAAAAGTGATTTGAAGGAAGGCCGTAAGATTTCAGTTGTTCAAAGGACTTCAGATGATCTAGCTCAAATAGGTGACCAAACGTACATATACCTCTGTTATACCAGTCCTTTGTAATTACGTCTCTCAAAGACCCAGGTAGAGCAGGATTAAAATGAAATGGGGTGGCTCTATATATTTTCCGGACACTTTGAAACTTTAATCTAATATCATGCCATATTTTGGCCGTATGTTTTATTATCGGATTTGACACAGTTTTCAGACTATGGTAAGAGGGAATAAATGGAATACTTGACATCACTTCAGTTGTATGGGATTGTTCGATTTGTTTCCATGCTGGAGGGTGTTCAGGGTTTTTGACCCAAGTCCAGATAGCTTTGGATTGGGCAGCCATATAGTATAACTGAAAATCAGGTAGGGTAAGCCCTCCCTGATCAGCGGGACGACAGAGAGTTTTAAGCTTGACTCTTGGAGCTTTCCCATTCCATAGAAATCTAGAAATCAGGCTGTCCAACTTTTTAAAAAAGGCTTTTGGAATTGGTGTTGGGAGTGTTTGAAATAGATAGAGAAACTTGGGTAGGACATTCATTTTTATGCTGTTTACTCGTCCAATTAGGGACAGAGGTAGTGACTTCCACCTTTCCAGGTCCACTTCTACTTTTTTAAGGAGGGGGTCGTAATTGAGAGGGAAAACACAGTCTAATTGGTTGGGTATCTGCACACCCAAATAACAAATCTTATTGGGTTCCCATCGAAATAGGATGTTACCTCTTGGCAGTTGCTGGGCAGCCTTATTAAGGGGTAATATCATGCTTTTAGTTAAGTTTATTTTGTAGCCAGAGACACAGCCATATTCTTCTAATACATTACTGAGGGCCGTAAGCGATGATGCTGCGTTGGTCAGGTACAGCAAGACATCATCTGCATAAAGAGAAATGACATGCTTTTCCTGCTCGACCACGACGCCCTCAATAGTAGAGTGTGCTCTTATAGCAATTGCGAGGGGCTCAATAGCCAAAGAGAAAAGCAAAGGAGACAAGGGACAGCCCTGACGTGTACCCCGTGACAAGGGGAAAAGAGATGAAATACAAGCATTTGTCTGAATCATTGCTGATGGATTGAGATAGAGTATCTGAATCATTTGTATCAAATTTGGACCAAAGTTCATTTTTTTCAAGACTGCAAAAAGGAAGGGCCACGCCAGGCGATCAAATGCCTTTTCAGCATCTAATGAAAGGGCAACTACAGGAGTGTTAATGTCTTTAGCACAGTGAATTATGTTTAGAAATCTACGAATGTTGTCAGAGGAAAAGCGATTTTTAATGAAACCGGTCTGATCCTTATTTATAAGACTAGGCAATACATTTTCCAATCTAGAGGCTATAACCTTGGTAAATATCTTATATTCAGATGATAGGAGAGAAATGGGTCTATAGGATCCGCACAATTTTGGGTCCTTGCCTGGCTTCGGCAAGACTATGACCAGGGCCTGTTCTAATGTTTTGGGTAGCTGGTTAATCTCAATAGCATGTCTGAGCATACCCATCAGCGGTGTAATAAGATCAGATGCAAAAGCTTTGTAAAAGTCCATGGGAAAGCCATCTGGCCCTGGTGATTTCCCGCCCGAAAGCTTCCCTAATGCATTCAGAACTTCCTGATTAGTGATCTCTACCTCCAGATCGTCCCGTATCCCCTCAGCCACCCCCGGCACCGCAATTCCCTCCAAAAAATTATCAATTTTACAACTATCCACGCCCTGAGAGGAGTATAGATCCACATAGAAGTCCCTAAAGGCATCATTAATAAGTTTAGGTTCATGGACTATAGTGGCACCTGCCTTGGTCTTAATTGAGGGGATACATCTTGAGCTATCCTCTTTCCGGATCTGCCAGGCTAACAATTTCCCACATTTGTCCCCATGTTCGTAATACTGTCGTCTAGTTCTGGCCATAGCGTTTTCAACCTCGCGTGTTGTTAGCATGTCATACTCGATCTTTTTGTTAGTTAGAGTGTTGAAGGTCTCCTCATTTTGATTCTGACAATGTTCCCTCTCAAGAATCTTAATCTCTGATTCAAGCGTCTTGGTTTTTAACAGATGCTGCTTCTTTTTCCATGATGCATAGCTTATAGTCTCACCTTGCAAGTAGGCCTTTAAGGATTCCCACACAATGGACGGTGAGGCAGTCCCATTATTAGTGCTAAGAAAGCTGCCAATATTATTCTTAATTCGCTTGACATAGTCTGCATCATTGAGTAGGTGTGTGGGAAATCGCCACAGTCTTAAACCCCTTGAGGTGTTCTTATGAGCTATATGGATCATAAGAGGAGCGTGGTCTGAGTGAGTCATAGCTAGGTATTCGCATGAATCTACGAGGTGAATTTTTTCACTATGAATAAGAAAAACATCGATTCTGGAATAACTTTTATGAGCATGTGAGTAGAATGAGTACTCACGTAATGTTTTATGCATTTCTCTCCAAATATCTACCAGTTTGAGGTCAGCCATTTCTCTCTGCAGTACCTTGGCTGCTTGGGTTAGAGTTTTGGAGTTAGAGGATGATCGGTCCTTTTCCGGGTCCAGAACTAAATTCAAATCCCCACCTATAACAAGCTCATTTGAGGAACATGTAAGCATGAGAAACAAGTTTTGGAAAAATTGAGGGCAATCATAGTTGGGGCCATAAGCATTAATCAATGTAATAGGTTCACCCACTATAAAGCCTTTAAGTATCAAGTATCTGCCATCTTTGTCTTTCTCAACTTTATCTACATGCAAAGGGACATTTTTTCCAATCAGGGTGGCAACTCCCCTCGATTGAGATGTGTAGGATGCATAAAATACCTGTCCTTGCCATTGTCGGGTTAGTTTGGTATGTTCGCGGTCCGTCAAATGTGTCTCCTGCAAAAGAGCTATGTCTATTTTATGATATTTCAGGAAGTTAAGTACCTTTTTACGTTTTGATAATACATTGATGCCATTAGTGTTCCATGTCAAATACCTAAGACCTACATTTGTCATCTTCCCTGACTGCGTACCTGGTATGAGGTCATATTACAATAAACCATTTAGACCTGGCCACTGCAACCTCTGAGTAAGTCCTCATCAAATCTTGTACATTGAAGGCCAGTGTAAAAGTAGAGAATCATGCAGCCCTTGCCATAGCATAGTAATGGGAGACAGGAAAACAACAAACAAAAATAGATAAATACATTTAAAAAAAGAAGAGTAAGAACAAAACAAAAAAAAAGAGAAAAAACACACACAAAAAAAACCCCCCTGTAGTGAGTAGAACCCCAATTCTTCCCTACGCGATAATAGGCTATTCTATTGTCCTATCTTGTGAAATCAAACTACCCTGTGCTGAAATAGAGCATATTTACAACCATTTGTTAATGGAAACAAATTCAAACAGTAACACCGGTCGTGTGAAAAACTTTGCACAGACCAAACCGTATCAAGAACATTAATATTCAAGGCAATTAGTCATAAACATTAGGTATATAAGTCCGCCGAACAAGTGAACAAATGTCCACATATTTAACCTGGTAGGTGTGCGTCATTCAGACTGTGCAATTGACATCTCCGAGCGCAAGTGAAGTAGACAGTATTGTGCGCATGCGCAGATGGCCCTCTGCTCAGGTGAGCGGTCTCAAGTGTCCCGTTATACAGTTGTTTATAGTCTGTGGACAGCTGATGCAAATCAAGCTATTATTTAGGCAGCTGCTACTTACATTAAACTTGCCAAGCACCGATATAAGTTGACAGCCATACGGTCAAGCCAGCACGTCAGGGTGGTGATTCTTCAGGTAGTTTTCCGCGGACTGCGGGCAGCTGAAGGTACGTCTCCCCTCCGGAAGATCCAGGCTCAGGTTCGTTGAATGCAGCAGTCGGAAGGATATGTTCTTATCGTGGAGTTTCTTTTTGAGCGGAGCAAACGCTTTCCTCTTCTTATAAAGCATTGTGGACATGTTTCGGAATATCATGATTTTTGAATTACCGTGGAGAAGTGACCCTTTCTTCCGCGCTGCATCGAGGATCTTCACCGTGTCTGAGAAGCGGAGGAGCCGGATCACAATGGCCCGCGGGAGGCCGCCCTCCCCTGGGCGTCGCTGGAGCGTACGGTGAGCACGTTCAATTTCAATATGATGGTCTTCATCCAAGCCCACCACTTTAGGAAGCCAGTTTTGTAGGAAAACAACTGGGTCATTCCCTTCCACTCCCTCTGGGAAGCCCACGAATCTCAGATTCTGTCTCCTTGCACGGTTCTCCTGGTCATCTAGCTTGTCTTTTAAGCTGGTTATCTCCTCCTTTATCATTTTCTTGTAATCAGCAAGGTCTTGGTGCACAAAGGTTAAGCTTTCTTTGTGAATGGCATGGTCCTCTTCAAGGGTTTTGACACGGTGACCCAGTGCTCCGGTGTCACTAACGAGCTTTTCCACCGAGTCAGAAAGTGTGGTCAGTTTTTGGTCCAATAGAACTTGAATTCGATTGAAAGCTTTGTCCATTTCACTAACGAACCACAGCGGCGGCGAAGTAGCAGCCTGGTTATCGCCGTTAGCATTAGCATCAGCTGAGGTTTTGCTAGCACGATTGTCGGTACTAGACTGTTTGTTTTTGTCGTCCTTGAGTGTTGGATCTTTTTTGGGGCCCATTTCTCTCTTTAGAGTTGTAGCCAACGTGAGCTAGCAAAATTAGTCGTTTCCGCACTGGAACAGGGTTACAAATAAGGGATTTGCACGGGAGCTGATTTCACCGCGTGTGTCTCCTACGCCGCCATAACCGGAAGCCGCAAAGCATTCAACTACACGTAGCATTGATAGAAAGACACATATTCTCATTATAGCGTCGTATAGACGACTCTGTTGCTTCGTTCAACACTTCTGCATCGTTCTTTTTCACCACGTCTTACCTCAGGAGACAATTCCTTCTTTGAACCCTCTGTGCTTCCACTCAAGTGAATAATGTCCAAACTGGTGAAACATAGTCCAAAAACCAAAAACTAGAATGAGGATCACACTTCACACTTTAGCAGTAAGAAATCCTTTCCCCCTCTGAGAACGTAGCTGACAGAGAAAGTGATCTTCTAGTTTAAACCTCACTAACACTGAACAAGCAGAGCAGGGTTTTCGAGCATAACTTCACCAACTTCCAAGGTGCATGGAGAAAGTCTTGACGAGGTCAGAGAACTTTATTAGACCGACGTGTTTCGGCTTGTGGCCTTCATGACCCTGATGAAGCGGGAACGTTCATTTAAACCTTCCCAGCACAAAGCCCCGGGGAGGGTTTCAAACCAGTATTAAACATATTCTTCCTGATTCAGATCTTGGTTTTGGGAGCTCCCTTCAGGTTTTTTTCTTTTCAGGTTTTCTGCTGCAACGTTTCTGCTAATAATCCATTTTCTTGATCTCCATCTCTCATTTATTACGACACCTATTTTTTTTAAAGCAATGATGCAATTTTAACATGAATCCAAAACAGAGCATGAAACTGATGCAGAGAGTTTATAACATTTGTAATTCATCAAGTTCATCGCAGTTAGCCATGACATTAAAAAAGGGACTATTGAGGGCGCCGGGAGCCTAGTTATTCGTGCACATGTCCCATGAACAGAGGCTGTAGTCCTCCAAGCGGGCGGCTGCGGTTTGAAACCGACCAGTGGCTCCTCTCTCTCTCTCTGGTTTCTGGCTCTATCCACGGTCCTATCTCTAAATAAATGAATTAAAAGCCCAAACAAATCTAACTTTTTAATTGAGGTTTATTAAACCTACTTTAACATTTTCTTTAACTTATCATCACTAAATCATCTCAGGGAGTACGCTCAGCGATCCCTTGTGGTTTCTAAGAGTTGAGGAAACATGCAAACGTGATGTTTGTCATTTAGAAATCAGTTCAAATAATGTGACATCATCACTTGTGTTGGTGGAAGATGTTGATCAGTGGCTTTGTGGGAGGACGATACTGAAAACAAGTAATAAATACTTTTAAGTTCAGGGAGGTTTGAATAAAAGAGGAAGGAGGATCCTTACAGAGACCTGAACACACACAGACACACTCATTGAATCTCTGTAAGTTGGGTTAATGTGTCACTTCATTACACGCCGGCTCTCCTGCGTCTCTGAGATTAAATTAAGATCATTTGAGATTAAATGATCAGGCTCAGTCTCACAGGAGCGGTGTGATGCTCAGGGTGATTCATATCTGAGATGTGAGAGAAGCAGAGATACTGAAGATGATCGCACGGAGACGGACTGACAAAAGAGAGACAGAGAATAAACCGTCATGTCTCCTCCGTCAGCAGCTCTGCAGAGTAACTCAGGTGTATGTCTGGAGGGCGGAGGCCGAGGGAGAAGAAGAGCATCAGTGCCGTTAAACTCAGCAGCTCATGGATGGATTCTTTTCAAAGCTGAGCGTCCCACAAGCAGCCGGCTCTTTATCTCCCGCCTCTCTCTGTGGACGCTCACAGATGATTACCTCATTTACCTGCAGAGAAAAACTCTGTAGATTGAAGCTGGCTGATTTCAGTTGACAGGGCCTCAGGTGGCTCTGCTGTGCCTTCGTTTATTTACCGGCTTTATGCTTTTATTGTCACTGCAGCCAGGCTTATCTCAGGGTTTACATTTATAACACAGATGATAGACGCCAAGGTCACAGAGAGGCGTCGCTCGCTGTCATGAAGGAGACCTGAGCGTGTTAACCTGACTCTGCCTTTTCATCATGCACACTCCGGCTCTGTGTGTAAATCATTTTTCTCCTTGTATCAGCAGCCTCTTATTATTTTCAGTGCCTCACTTTTCCATCTCTATAACGCTGCTGTCCCACTTTTCAACGGACCCACCTCACCTGACTGCTGCCGCTTCAGTCAGCACAACACCACACCGTAATTGGGTTAAACAAAAAGACCCAAAATAGACTGCAGCCTGCTCCTCCAGGCTCCTGCTGCTCGTCCTGTTACTGAGCCTGAAACCAGAGCTCAGATTAAGCTGTGAATCTCAGTCGAGCAGAGTCAACACATCCTGTTGATATCCACCAGAGAAAGGCAGGCCAACCGGGGAGAGGAATACAAACAGCACAGCCTCCATGCGCGTGAATGTTTGACTATTTTTCTCTCAGGGAGGAGTTTGCTGCTAAAGGGCACCTTTCCTCAGCAGAGAGATCCCACCATGAGGAGATTTGATTAAGATTTGATCCGTTGTTGTGCATGAAGAGAATCATCTGCTCATCGTAGATTTTACGTTTGAGGCTTTAGAAAACATGGCTGGATGTAGTTCAGCTCAGCATCAGAAACAGATTTGTTTGTGTTTAAACCTTTGTTCAGATCTCTTAAACGTTGTCCTCTGACTACAGGACGCTTCTAATACCAAAAACCTGATTTATACTTCTGCGTTTAATCCACACTGTAGGTTTGTGTAGCTATGTACCTGTGCAGAAGTCTAAGTTAGTAACTTGACTTGCACCTCCTCAAAAATGTTATTTCACATTGGAAAAGACGCAGACTTCAAGCCCTGTGATTGGTCCGCTGGGTAGCATCGTATGTCCTGCATTTACAATATTTCTGGAATTGAAGCATTTTGAAAATTCTGCAGAAGAAAGAAGCATCTTTGCAGAAAGGCCCAGAAGGGGCCATGTGGTAGGGTAGGTAGTATCAGTGTTGTCACTATCTGGAGCATGCACAGATCCTGGGTCTGTTCAAAGTGGCAATGCTGTTTTGTCAGAGGCGCTGTTTATCAATAGGCAAAGCAAGCGACTGCTTGGGGCCCCTGGCCAGTAGGTGGCCCCCAAGGGCTGACAGACTTTAAACCAGCAGTTGCTCAAAATGAGAAAATGTTGCAATGACACTAGGAAACCTCCCTAAGGAGCCCCCATCTGACAGCACTCCCTCTCGCCGCCCTGCTAAGCGTGGCGTGCATTTTTGCTTTAAAGACCAACGTTTGTCAATTAAAGTCACTGAAGGAAAATGAAGAGGAACGTCCCGTGTGGGAGTGAAAGAAGGAGAGAAAGTGGAAGATGAGTAAGTGTTGGTACAGACATAATGTGATGAATGCTGAGAGGAGGGGCCCCCCATTCATTTTTGCCTAGGGCCCCATCAGACTCTAGGTTCGCCACTGACCACAGTCATGTCTATTACAAACAATCGACCCCGAGTCTCTGGTGTGTTTGGTAATGAAGTTACATGTTGCACAAACAGCACGTGGCGTCGCACTCTCGACTCTCATGAACTTCTTTGTATGTCCGACTCGCCCCAGAGCTCATTACTGTCTCATTGTTTTTAACTTTGCTTTCCCACATCAGTTCTACCTGCTCGTTTCAAAGTAACTCCATCTTGTCTCTTTAATAGGATCTGATTATTGTTTAATACCTGGGCCCTGCTTTTATCTCTGTAAGACCAATGTTATCTACCCTCCCTAAACTCACGCTGCAGCGTTTAGAAAATCGATGCTCTGTGCAGGAATCCAACACACGGCAGCACAGAGGAGCATCTCTCAGATACACTTTGATCTGTAAGTGAAGCTGGTGTCGCTGCAGTGAAGCTGGTGTTTAAAGTTATTGATGTTCATGTCAGTGATTGCTGCTGGCCACCCTCATGTGAATATGCATTAAAATATACAGAACATACATATATATATATATATACAGGTCTGCCTCGTAAACATGTTTATCTCTGCAGAATCCCAGAGGACGACACAAAGATCTGATCAGGCTTACAGGCTTAGATATCATTAAAAAAGATGCAGTTATGACTTTAATGTAAGGGAATGAGTTCATCAATAAGAAGAATCAAATACAAAGATGGATAAATGACTAATTAATGTATGCAGCACCTCATTAAAATGTTTAATGAGCCGCTCTGTAAGCAGCTGGATTTACTGTCTCGTCTTCACGGTAACATCAGCTGAAGCTGTTTCATGCATAATGTTCATTTACTGTAGGCACAGTATATAAACAATACGAGATGAACTACTTAAAACGTTTTGTTGCTTAAACTCACAGATAAACTCGTCTGTCAGCAGCAGATTTCATCGGCTGCAGCGAGCGTTTTGCTTTCACGCTGCAGAGTCTCTTGTCTCCGAGCTTCAATCAATCAATGTTTATTTGTATAGCGCCAATTCACAACAAATATTATCTGGAGACACTTTACAAAAGAGCAGGGGCCTGTTTCAGAAAGCAGGTTTAGTGCAAACACTCAGTCAGTGAACTCTGAAATGAGGGAAACCTGTTTGTATTCGCCGTATGTCCACATGAAGATGTTGCTATATTTTTGAGAGTGTTAAAGTATGACGCTCTCTTTTTTTTGTCTACTGTTGCCATGCATGGTGAATAGTATCAGGGCTCTATTAATGTTGGCTTTTTATAGTCGTGGTGCATACGCTGAGCACCGAGTAAACCTACTCAGAGTTGATAAAACTAACTCAAATCAGCTGTTCTGTCTCCCACCTGAGGGTAAATCAACTCAAAGCTCAGACTCTGAGAGTTTGTTCAACCTTCTTTCTGAAACGGGCCCCAGGTCTAGACGGTACTCTATGACTCACAGCGCTAACCACTTCACCACTGTGCAGCCCTATTTAGAGATTTCTGATAGATTATGGTGTTAAAGAAGTAAGACAAGAAGGGTTCAGGTCTTAAAAAAAACTTTTGAAAAACAGAAAAATGCAGCATCTCCAATGTGAGACAGGAAATGACGTCCTGAAGACACCAAGCTATTTACGGGGAAACTTCCCTCTGTGAGGGACGTGAAACAAGGAATTGCATGCGTGAAAGGGGCTTCAGACAACAACGTGCTGCAGGAACCTTCTAGCTGTCCTGATAAGAAGCTCCGGGGACTAAACGTTCTGGTTGAGACGTTGCTTTATTAGTGAATATAAGACCATGAGAACACAGGGATGACCCTGCAGCAGACTTTCTAAGCTAACATTAGCTCATTAAGTTAGTTGGTGACACTCTCTCTGACTGTTTTGTGTTCAGCAGACTTTAATTAAAACAAGAGTGGTGTAAAATGGGTCATCCTTACATTCAGTGGTTCCTGTATTATTAGGACAACGGCTGTTTGCCGTTCTTCTTTCGGGATTTAATCTGACTTGACGACTGGGAGTTTGTAATTATTTTGTCCTCTCCCGTTGTCCAGTTTGACTTTAAGATTCAGCACCAATCATCAAAAGTTTTAATGCTCAGTTAGCATTGATAACTCAAACTGTGTGACATAATCAAAGGACATGAGGCCTCAGCTCGTACATAACAAATAACATATTAAAGTCTGATGTTTCCCACTTATCGCCTTATTTAAAGGTCCAATCAGTGAGCTGTGTAGAGAGTGAGATGATGAAGTGAGCTTACTATATGATCAGACATTAAGGAAACATGCTATGTTGAAGTGCTGGCTTCTCTGACAACAATGCAGCAGCTAGTATGTCCTCCTTCTAACTTTAGATTCTGGTCCTGAATGGTCTGGATTTGTTTGGACCAGAGAAGGTAGGCGGTTTTAAGGCACCCCCACACGGCCGTTTTGGACGCCCCTCGGTTTGCCAGATATGAGAGCAGTTATCAGGTCAAACCAACAGGTGTTGCAGCGATGGAAGCGGGCAAGAGAACTGGTTCAGATAGAAGTGATTGTACCCGACCTAAAAAGCCTCTGCACGTTTCTAATAAGCTCCTCGAGCAGAAACATGCTCAAACTAGGATCAATATTGGAGATGCTTTTGAAAAATGGAGAGAGGTTAGAACGCAGAAAGGTTTACAGACCGATGCAGAGCTGGATAAACACTGAAGCTTCAGTGTCCACCACATGGTGACCTGCGTGAGCATCCACTCTAGAGAGGGGGGGGGGGAGACAGCTCTCTACAATGTTTTGAATTTGGACTGCAGTACCCATTTTAAACACTAGGTGTCAGAGTTACATATTGCTCCTTTAAGGAAAATCACTAACTTCCAAAGACTCTGAAACGTTCTCAAACTCAAGAAGAAGTTTCTCTTTGAATAATTCATTCTCAGCAGGATACTTGGAGCCCCGTTCATGTGCAGCCTGTGTGTACTCAGTTTCTGAGGATAAACTTAGTGTGTGGATGTTATTATTTCCAGAAAACGTTGCACAGTGCTGAAGGAGTGAGATGAGAGCAAACACAGAAGACGAGAGGAGTTTCCACTTCACAGGAATCTTCTCCCTCTGAGCTACTTCAAACCAAATATCAAGAAAAGTCAGGGTAATACCGGGGACAAGACAAGACTCGGCTCCTTTGGTTTTAGAGCTCTGCAGACAACATTCAGCACGATGTGTGTGTGTGTTTGGGAGGAGGGGGTCAGTGTGTGAGTGATCTGTTTGAAGGATGAAGAAATAAAAGGAACAAGGTGAAGACCATAAGTAGGCGGCCAGCGTCCCTGCACAACTCAATGACACGCTTTGGTTTTCATTTCTCTCGACCTTTTCCTTTAAAGAAGATGTAAACTAATCCAACAACACTGCATGCGGTCCTTTTTGTGTGTTTGTGTTTTTATGTGAGAAACAATCACTGGGTAGCCGTGGAAAACAGGCGTTAAGTGCCCTTTAAATGTACCAAGGCTTTCAGATAAAAAGCTTTATTCATGCTGGGGTTTTTATCTGCACATTTCTGAGAAGATGCAAACATTCCTGCAATCAAGCACAAACACTTAAAGAAAGATTACCATGGAAACACATACCTTGCAGAGACCTCTATAGGTTATGACGAATGATCTGAACCTCAGCATCATGGATGATATTTACACGAGGGCCACATTGTTCAAAAGTGATCGGATCGTAATAAAGTAAAAGAACAGGATCAAATATTGAGAATAGTTTGTTCAAATAACAAAAGAAATCAGATAAGAAAAACAGGATTGAGAATACTTTGATTCCATAAATCTGGATTATTCTGATGCCAGGACTACAGCCCGGTAAGCCTTTTTCCATTGGCCGACGTCGAAAACACGCCCACAATTAGTTCAAAAGTTAAAGTTTATTAAAGGTCACATATTCTCCTCCTCTTCAGTGTAAATAAGTCTCAGAGCTCTCCAGAACATGTGTGTGAAGTGTCTTGTTCTAAATCCACTCTGATCCTGTATTTGATCATGCCTATAAACCCCTCTATTTCAGCCCTGCTCAGAACAGGCTGTTTCTGTGTCTGTAGCTTTAAATGTAAATGAGCTGTGTCTGACCACGCCCCTCACTGGAAGGGCTTGGGTGGTTCGGGCTTTCTCGCTCCATGCCCTATTGTTTACGGTGAGAAGGCAGACTCAGAGGGCAGAACAAACACCTAGCTGTGGGAGTGTCACCCACCTGGGGGAGGGGTTATTGCCCTTTGTGATGTCATGAAGGGAAAATCTCCAAACGGCCTGTTTGAGCACACATTTTCTGAAAAGTGGAGCAGGCAAAAGACGGAGAGGATGGACTTTTCTCATCATTGGGGGGTTTGTAGACAGACTAGAGACACATATTAGTGTCAGAGAAACATGGACAAGAGGATTTTACAGAATATGTGACTTTTAAATAATAATACATTTTAAATAATGTAGAATGTATTTATATACTTCTAAACACTTATTGATTGATTATTAAATAACTTCTGTTCAGTTTTCTCAGATATGTTCTTGCCTTTTGTGTTGAATGTTCAAAGAGAGACTGACAGATAATTTCTTTTCGTGCGTTATTGTAACGGCCGTAGATTTTATTTTACAGACTCACTTTGACTTCACTGAGGGTCATTTCATAGCAGTGAGCTGTTTTTATCGTTAGGTCGGGATTTACAGGAGAGGGAGTACTGAGAAAAAGGAGGTTAAGTCAAAAGCTTCTTTGAAGGGAAACCTGGAATATTACAAAAGTTGGCGGTGCAGAGATTTCTCTGACGTGACAACAAAATTACCTTTCATGTTTTTATCTCTGAAGCTGTCGTGTCCACGGCTCGCTGACTCTGCTGAATTTAGACGCTACAGTGCTTTTATTTTGACCTGCATGCGTCAAATACACTGCTTTCATAAACTGCTACATTGCAAAGCGAAATAAAAACTCACTGAAATGAATAATGGAGCGTTGCAGCAATCTTTCTGCATGAGGTCAGTGGTTCTCAAACTTCTCACAATGACAATGAGTACCACCTCAGAAAATATTTAGCTCTCCAAGTACCACCATTCAACATTAAAATACACAAGTGTAGGGCTATTTAACTACATACTACATACAGTGTACACAGGAGGCCATTTTATTCCTGATATGCACATTTTTTATTATTGACCGCACCACGCACTGCGGCCTGGGCTCATTCTCTTTGCCACTGCTAAAGGATCCAAACTGGTTGTGACTCCAGTCGTATTTTCTTACTGTTTAGCGTCGTTTGTTGCTAGCCGGCGCTGAAGCGTGACTGGCACTACTAACTTCACCTCTTGCACTTGTGTTGGGTTCACTGTCGTTGACATCAGTTTTCTGCTTCGCTGCTCGACATTTCAGCTGAACTTTTCTTGCTAATATTTCCTGTTTTTAGCCACAAATGCAAAAAAAAAAAACTACTCGGCTTGCCATCGCAACTTTGCTTGTCAACAAGAGGCAAGGTTACACCCTGGAATGATCGACAGTCAATCACAGGGCTGACATTTAGGCTTTGTTCAGACTGCCGCCTGCCGATCTAACTGACTGACTGTCCGCATTACAAATTGCAAGTGACCAGATCCGTTCTGTCTGTCCGTATTGACATGGTCTGATCCACATTGTTTTCTATGGTAACAGGTTACGCCCAGGAAATACAAATGCAAAATGGATGACAGAGAAGTGTGTCTATTTCTGACGCAAACAATCTTGTGGACCAGTCCGTCCACGGGCTGTTGTTTTACTCCATGGTTGTTTTTATTCTTGCTGTTTGTATAATGCGCCTTGAATTAACTTCTGGCTTGCCGGATCTACGTTGTTGTTGTTATTGTCGATGGTGTCGCGTTGCGAGTGACGCAGAAGACACATTGAAGCGAGCGAGATGTTCAGATTGAATCAGATCTGTAGGAATCCGATTTGAATCGCATTCGAAACCACCTGCGTATGTGGTTTGAATCAGATTTGGAAAAATCAGACCTCATGTGGCTTTTTGTGTCCAGACTGGCAAAAAAACAAACTACACACAATCTGGATGTGCTAAAAATCAGATTTGGAGGTGCAATGTGAACAAGGCCATAATAGAGGCAGACAACCAGCCACACTCACATTCACACCTACGGGCAATTTAGAGTCACCAATTAACCTAACGAGCATGTCTTTGGACTGTGGCAGGAAGCCGGAGTACCCGGAGAGAACCCACGCATGCACGGGGATTCAGGAACCTTGATGTGAGGCAACAACACTAACCACTGCAGCACCGTGCAGCGTTAGACCAAGGATGCTGTGCTCAATTTCAGGGGGACAAGGATAATCCACGACACCTTCTACAGGGTTCAATAGGTTCATGAGTTAAGAGTCGAGGGAAAATGTAAAACTGCGCTTCATGTCACTTTATGCTTAAAGTATAAAGTGTATCACTGTGAGGCTTCCAGGAGCAGAGATCAGAGAGCAACGCATCAATGCTACCTGATGCTAATGGACTGAAATCATGCTGTGTGTCTCGCTTCAAGCTACTTTTTTGTCCTATTTTCTAAAGGCAGGGCTCAGAACAACAGATCTTTCTCACGGCAGAACTTGAGGGCATGTTTACAGAATTTGGAACTACACCTCCCACCTTTGATGCTGATTTATGATTGAAACGCTGCAGGTTTGTGTTGTTGACAGTTTTCACATTCAAAGTCATCGTGGCTTTGATACAAACAAAATATGTTGGATATGTGGTGACACTTGGTGAAACGAGACATCAAAATATGACATTTGGAGAATCGGTGTTCGGCTTGTTTACTATAAAATGACCCTTAGTAACCAGAGAACTGTCTCAGTGTGATCATGTACCCTGACAGATCAAATAGAGCCCCGTGCATGTGCAGCCTGTGTGTGCAGTGAGGGATGAAACAGCAGTGCTACAGTGAGCTGAACGCTCTCCTGTCCTGTGGGGGCCTCATTAGCGCTGTGAGTCATCGTCAGCGCAGGAATCGAGTGAATGCAAATGAGATGTGATGGAAGGCATCTCCCCGGGTGGCACAGCCTCAGCACACCTCCACTGACTACTGTACTATAAATCATCCCTGTGCCAGTGTCTCAGTGTTCAGCATGAGAGCCCCCATTAGATGCTGAATCTGTGCAGCCCGAGTCATAAACCTGGGATTAGAGAAGGAGCAACATGTGGCAATAACACACACTGTGCCTCATGGAGAAGTCAAGGAGCGAGGACAGTATCGAGAAAATGTTCTGTCGGCTCTGTGAGTATTTTTGGTGTGTTGAATAAGACGAGGCGTGCTGAGGTAGCACAGTGACTGCTTTAACGCTGAATCGGGTTTATTCAATTCAAATCAACTGCTTTCCTGTCCAAAATCCAAAGCGATCATGTTTGATAAGATTTGATTTGATTTGATTTGATTTTTGTTTGTTGGAGCACAAAGCTGTTTGTTTGTGTGAGGACTGTGTGTGTGCTCTGGGGATGCACAATAAAATCTGTGTACAGTAGCTGAGCTGTGTTCATTTTACTTTCTAATTACATCTTTATTTTCCACTTGGCAGCCAGCCACAGATGCATCACATTCCTCATTCTATTTTCTCTCTCATAGCTCAGATTCTCGCGCAGTCATCCGGGCGTTGTGGTCTGCAGCAGGAGGAGGCGTGTGCATGACCTGATCACGTGACAGACGTCCCTGCACACCAGAGGTCACCAGGATCACCGTCAGCACATTAATCTGAGTGTAAGAAGAATAGATTAACGAGTGGGGGATGCCAAATTACAGCCCAGGCGGCTCTGTCTTCAATTATCATCATTAGCGGGGGCTGGAATGAGCTAAACAAAGATCAGCAGAATGGATAGGTCCTGTCTCCTCTTGTCTTTTAAACGGCGTCTTCACGAATAATGATTGAGTAACAGTTCAGGGTGGAGAATGAAGAAAAGGTGCCAATAAAGCAGGATGGAGGAAATCTCTCAGCTTCAAGGTTATTTCACTGATGCGGAAACCTTTGAATGCTCCATATCTTCCTTTAATTCAGACTGACTGCATGCTTATGACAAGTCAAAGGGTAATCTTGATTGTGCAGACGCAGGAACAATCAGGAAGTTTATCTGTTTTATCTCTGAATCGTTATTTAAAAGTTCCTAACAGGAAATATTATAAAACATATCTTGTTTAAAGCCTTTCTTGGGGCACCATTTCCTGATAGCCTAGCTGTTATGTCATGCTCCTCTTTAAAAGACCCAATGAGCGTTAGCAGGGATTTAGCCGTTGAAATTTATTTGAAAGCAACAAAGTCAGAAACAGAGTTGTAAACAGAGTCAGAAATCAGGTAGAGAGGGAGAGTGGGGAATATCACAGGTCGGATTGAAACCCGGGCTGCCCGCTTGGAGGACTATAGCTTCCATACATGGGGCGCATGCACTAACCACGGGGCTAAAGAAAGTATTTCCGATTCTGATTCTGATGCAGGACCTCGGCTCCTAAAGGAAATGCATTCCTCCATTATTCAGTGTTTAATAAAAGTATCATCATTATTATAACATGCAGCATGATGAACACAACAGCTGGTGCACGCAGTCCTCTGAACTGTAAATATGATTTTAGTAGTGTGATTGACAGCTTGAGGGGGAGGTGAGGATGTGAGTGGAGCGAGACGTGCAGAAGTCGACACTGCTCCGTGTCTTTTCTACTCATATCGATCAGAAACAGTTAGACCATGTCCGACCATGTGAACGGTCACTGTTTCATTTTGTCTGCAGTGTCTTGCTGGACCCACAGCAGCTCAAGGTCAACCCCCCGCCCCTGGAATAATACTGCCTCCCCCTTAGTTATTTTTGTGCTAAAAAATATGAAGTAGAGAAACATATAGAACAAATGAACTGTATTTTGGTCTTAATCAGCATCTGCTCATTTATTTAACAAAACATACATTTTAAAAATTACATTTTCCGGTGCCTCTTCGGAAAATTTGCTCGTCTGTTTCTGTCTTCTAAACTTCCCAATCCTTTTCACCAAAATAATGCTTGAAAGTTTATAAAAACTAAATATATGAATGAGAAATCAACAAAATAAGTATGTTTGGAAAATTCTTTTTTGGCAAGAATCATAGACTATAAGAATGTTTGAAGCCTGAGTGACGTCACCCGTCTGTTCCTGCAGGGGGGCGCTGGAGTCCCATCGATGGCGGTCTCCATGCTGGAAATGCTGTCTCATCCTAACTTTCAGTCAACCTAACGACAGGCTGAGAGCTGGAGCTGAGGCGGGTTTTAAGCCTCCTGACAAACCGTTACACCGCGCCCACCTGTCAATCAGGTCAGCTACACGCCTTATTGTGAATAACTCTTATCCTTCATCAAATCAAAACTGATGAGTCATCAAAACATTCACCCCCCGTACAGTGTGTGCTGATCGAGACATGAGCTAATCAGACCTGTTTGGTGTTTTGAACCAGGCTGTAAACATGTTAATGTCTGCTGTAAAAACAGGCTTTTCTGAATGGGTGTGTATGTGACTTCCTGTGCTTCTGCAGCCAGCCTCTAGTGGACACTCGAGGAACTGCAGGATTTTAAACTAAAGCATCAGAGTCTATTTCAATTCAAATTCAATTCAAAAAAACTTTATTTATCCTCGGGGGGCAATTCAATTTCATCACTGGAGGTCGCTGCTTGCATAGGCGGATTGCTTCCTTTTCACTGTAAAACATTGTAGCCCTATTTAGTTATCTCTACTAACTTATTTTATTTAACTGAAAGAACCAAAGCAAGTTTTAGAATTTGAACTCAACTAGATGAGTTATTAAAAGTTAAACTTGCAGTTATTCATTATGTTGACTATTTAAAAGTTTTGTCCGACCTGCGCTAGTTCATTTAACTTGTTTTTATAAGTTATCAGTGAAAAAAAAAAAGGAATCAAATAAGGCGGGAGTGTGTGGGCTGGGTTTGTTGCCATAGATACGCCTGGCAGAAAGGAACCAGAAAGGACCTGTCTCCTCAGGACCAAGGAACGGTTAAAAGATAGTTAAAGACTTATTAGCGCATATATTTTAAATTAATACAACAAAACGTTCAAAGTTTGTGGCAAACAACAGAGGACTACTTCAACCGGCGGAGGAGTCAATTCACACAATTACGGAGACTGAACATAGGCGGAGTGATACATTGATACTGTGACTTCGAAGGAGCCAGAGGACTCTCCTAATTTTCTGCGGACTCAGCGCCAGGATTTGGATGTAAGTTAAAATTATTACCATCTTCTCCTTACTTTATTCGTTTAATCTTTACTGTTGTCTGTTGGAACATTAACTATGTATGTAGTTAGCTGCCTGAAAGGCGTAATTCAGTTTCGTGTGAAGCTAACCGTTATTGCCCTGCTTTGTATGACCGAGTGCAAGCTAGTTTGCTCATGAACCGTTTGAATGTTACCTTATTAATTCGGCCAGTTAAACGTCAATAAGAAGCAGGGACACTTAGTTTTAAATAATTTAGTTTCAAATATTGATTAATGGATTTGTAAAAGACTTTTGGTAAGGTTGAGTGTGCTGCGGACACGGTCGCTACTTAAACCGGTTCTGACCGGACATTTGGACTTGTGCGCGCGCGCACGTGTGTGAGTGGTGACCGTTAGAACTGGAGCAGAGCTGAGCTGAGCTTCACGTGACAGAGGCTGACTTTGGGTTGTAGTTTCTTTATGAAAGTCTTATTACTTTTTATTAAGACGCGTTTCTTCGATGAGGGAAATTTATGAAACAAGCTGCGACGTAATCAGCTGCTCCGCCCGACGTTAACTTGCTGCTCTCTCTACCTGCAGCCGTTATGTTTAACAGACACACAAGGCTGCAGACTGTTGAATACATTAAAACCAGTACTAATTGCAGGCAACATATTTAGCTGCGTTTGTGAATATAGTTCTGTTATCATAGTTTGAGACGGACATGTCATTCTTTAACGGATGTCTTTTTCATTCAGCAGCACAGGTGAGGGATGATATGATATTAGGTTTGGTCACAGTATAGCTTATCTGGTGGGCTGCATCATTTGGTGTTAAGTCATTCTGTATTTATTGTTGACAGTACTGCTATTTGTGATTTGAGTCTAGCTGAAAAAGTAGTAGTTCATTAACCTGTTTTACACAGTACCTGTCAGCTCAGAGTCACAGAATCCTTATCAGTCTACAACTAGGCAAGGATTGTTTTAAGGCCACACGTCCAGCAATGATCTGCTTGTTGGCATCCCTCTCCTGTTTTACACACCAGATAGTGAAGGTTGGCCTGTTTACACATACACATTTTTATTTAATTGAATTGCTTGCTCTTACTAACTATTGCATTAATTTTCCAGCCCTTGTACAAAATATGAATAAGATATCTGCTTTAACTTATATTGTGCATTCATGTGGTTATTATGATCTATTCAAAGGAGTATTACTACCAGTGCTCCCAACAAGGGAAAACATTTTTTTATTTAGAAATCAGGCAGTTAAATGCAGCAAATCTTCAAAATGTTAGAGCTTTCACTATGACATGATTGTAATTGTTATTTATTTATTTATTTTAAGGGGAAGATCAACTTATTGACAGTTCCACTTGATGGAAAAGGGGCATAACACAAAGATGCTTCTACAAGTACATAAGAGAAGTTTTGAAACCAAAATAGGTGACCTACGTGATTCGTGTAGATTCGATGAGAAAATATTTGGGGGGGGTAGGTTCAGAGGCCGTAACGGTACGCACCGGTGGGTGACGAGTGGAAGACGAGACACAATAACGTGCGTGCGTTCTCGTACAGGCCGTCACTGTGTGTGTAGGTGTGTGTGTGTACCTGTTTGCGTGCGTCCTCATACGGGCAGTCGCTGTATTATTTTGCCCCTTTCTCCTAAGTTAAGTTTCTCCAGCTCTCCCCAGGTTGGCAAAAAATGCATCTCAAAATGCATCAAATTGATGCTTTAAAATATGGAATATTCAAAATTTTCTTCCGGGGGAGCATGCCCCCGGACCCCCCTAGAGGGATAATATCCTTCTCACCTTTTTCACCCCTGACCTGTTTTCATGCCTGCTGTATGTACTGTCCTGAGCATTGAAGCACAGATAGTTTGCACTTTAATGTATTCATCTGCCCCTATAGCTTTCTGCTGCTTTCCCCCTCACTTATGATCCCTCGTTATGTTTTTTTTTTTGTCTTGTCATCCATCTGTTTCAGTAAAGTGCCAAAAAGTGTTATAACAATAGACCTGCTGGAGCCGTGCCTGGTGGACTACATGTCGTTTTTCCATGTAGGAGGTAGGTGTTGCATCAAGCAGGATGTTAACCCCAAGCAGCATTCTGCATCGTCTGAAATGAGGTATGCACTATATTGAAATAGACATATTCAACTAATGTTCACAAAAATAAATAAGCAAATTCCAGTTTGGATACTGCGTTAATTAAGTGGAGGAATGTACGTTTACTCAAATGTTGTACTTTAGTCAAACTTTGTGGTACTTAAACTGACATTTAAGAAGTCATAATGTAGTCAGTCAAACAGTTACTAAAGTGTAGCTAAAAACGTGTTTTTTAGCTAACTCTTCTTGTGTCATTGAGTTGATATTTGCTTGCTAGCATAGCGTTAGCTCGCGCTGGCTAACTTAATATATATCTTATGAGGTTGAGGCGGTGTTAACTGTCTTGCCTCTTTAGCTAGCTACAAACGATAGTAAGTGCTCAATACACATTGTTTTCTTAATGTATTGGCATATTTTTTAATGTTTAAATCTTCTTTTCTCAGCAGATACACTGTGTTAGGGGCAATGTCAATGTTGAGCTGAAAAGGTGAGTATTGTGCCATTGTTAAGGATGTCAAAATAATACTTTTGTCCTCGTTGTAGTGTTTCTGTGGAACAAGTGAAGGTGTACATACAACAAGGGTTTCAAAAAATTCTATCATAATATTTATTTTCTGTCCTTATTACTGTTATTCTACTACAGAACACTATTGGACTTTAAATAAGTTGTTTTTAGACTCTGACAAAGACACAGTTCCATGGCAGAAAGCGGTCACAGTAGAATCAAACAGTGGAAATGGTGTTTAGGTAAAGTTGTCTTTTAATTGGACTGTTATAAGTATAAATTGGCAGTGGGTCATTTGTAGCTGCTCTGACCAATAACACCTAAAACTACTGTAAATGGTTAACAGTCAATACTATAACAATAAATGCCAAACCTTTATTAATACATCAGTGCAACTTATTGCTTCACAATATCGCCAGTCCAGGATTTTGAATTGTGCATCTGGGCAGGACTGTGGTCTGATTTGTTGGTTGAACTTCTGGTATTATGTTACTAGTCACTTTTCTCAGTATAATTGTTTGGGATTCAGACTATTTGTTCGAAATCCTTGACAGCCATATTGTAAAGCAATAACATGCACTGATGTATTAAATAAAGGTTTTGTATTTATTGGTATAGTATTGATCCGTGTGTCTGAATAAATTATAGATGACAAAAGATTTATAAGTTTGGTTTACGTTCTCATTTCTGCCGGACTAGCAACTGCCTCCGTGGCATTTTTCATCCACAGCATCTGTAGCCTGAGGTATGCTTAATACATTTAAAATCAAAACTATTCCATAGAAGGTTAAAAATATTGTATTTTGGACTATGATGCTCTAGGCCACAGATGGTTATTTATTTTTTCATACAGTTCCCTTGTATAGTAAAACTATATGTAGTAGTTGCTGGATTAATGTGATTTTTTGCATTCAGTGTTACTGTTCACACTTTTCTTTGTGTATTCACAACAGGATATTCTCCTTTGGCAGCAGAGTACTTAATGTTATCCTAGGACCAGACCATTGTGAACAGCCACATCACTGTCTCCAGAGATGCTGTCGTGTTGACGTTTGCCTCCTACTACTGCCTGAACATCAAGGAGCAACAAGGGGTTTCTTGCAGAGGTAGTGTAGCAGACAAATGATATCACATTGTTTCAAGAAAATTTAGAACGATATATGTATGACGATATATATTTAATCTTGCAGCTTGCATGTAGTAGCTTTTATGAGTGCAAACAAAATGAAATGAATTTTCCATCCTTCTTTTCTAATGAGCTTCAGTCATTGATTACAGACTACATAATGAAAAGCGTGACTATAATGCCACAGGGTTACAGCAGCAATAGTAGTAGTGACACAGCATTATATACAGTGACAGCATAGATCACATGTAAGTACAAAAGTAGCCTAGGTAAATAATAACTGCTTTAAACTTTAGTTTAACGAAAGTAACTTAACCTTGTAACTCTTTAGGAAACAAATGTAGACAAACAGCAGCAAGTTCATACAAACGTTCAGGTAAAACGTAAACAATCACTGCTAGTATTCACAAGATAAAAATGCTGTCAAAACTTCAAACATCTCAGGCAATAATGTCTTTGAAAATTATTTTAGACCTAGGATGTAGGCTTTATGTGTGGAGTGTTTTAACCAGTTGCCTAAAGCCCTCTTTTTTTACCATTTGATTGGCATCATATCCTTGGCCAAACAATATGTAATCGCATCAGTAACTCCCATCCACCGTTTTCTCTTCCTGTCATATAGAGTGAAGTTAGCGAGTGCTCCAGCGATGCTCGGTTTAGTTGTTTGTTTACTTTTGGGCTGCACGTGAACTCCTGCTCTCGGACATGTTTGGGCTTGTGTCGTGCACACCAGGGAACGTAAATGTCACAAGTCATCACACTGCTATATCATTGACATCGAGATATGACACTTTTTTATCACATGAAGTTTTATACCCATATTATAGATGTTATGACACAGCACAGCATTAGGGCTCCTGGGGCTCAATAGCACAGTATGCAATTTAATCACACTCACATTTATTTTGCAAATTTGGTTGTGAATCACGGGTCGGCAACTAGCCCTCACGCAATAATATCTGGCCTGCAAGATTATGTTGATTGTGACTTTTATCATTTTCTTAACAACCACCATGCCGTGACAGTGGAACAGTGGGAGCAGCGCTGCAGACACTGCACAGCGCCTGGTGCTGAAGCAAAGCACCGTCATGGCAGCAACAGTTGTCACCGAGATAGGCGTTTAAAAAAAAAAACCTGTACAGAACGGTTTGGCTTGCATATTCTCTCTCTCTGTTCCTCGGCAAGAATGATTGTCTGTTACTGATAGTCACAACGTTGTTATATAAATAATATAATGAATAACTCACAATCAACTTAATCTTGCGGGCCAGATACTATTCGCGAGGTGAGAGCACGTATAGCTATTGTATATGTCTATGTTTCACGCAGATCTTTTTTAAGATTCTGATATGGACTTCATGCTTTCTGCATCCAGCTGAGCGCAGCCATGAAAGCCTGCAAGGAACTCGCATTAAAAATTATTTTGAGGGACTGAATTTACTTCCTGTTTGTACAGTGTATGAGCCTGGGATCATGTGCAGCCTGAACCGTGGGGGGTGATCTGAAAGAGTATCCAACAGCATCCACAGCTGCTGTTGGATCTCATATAGAGACTCAGGACTGCAACGTCCCTGCTGGGGGCGTGTTGGTGGCCGTCTTAACTATAAAGCTGCGTCTCAGATTTATTTCGGATTCATCCTCATGTGAAGATGCAACCAGTCTCCATTGCAAATGTTACATCTCACCAGTGTTGGGCAAGTTACTTTAAAAAAGTAATTAGTTACAGTTACTAGTTACTTCTCCCAAAAAGTAACTAAAGTAGTTACTGAGTAACAAATTATAAAAGTAACTAGTTACTTTGGAAAGTAACTATTGCGTTACTTTCAAGTGTTTAAATGCTCAAATGTGTAAAAGAATTTGGAGCATTTAGTCATCGTACTCTTTAAAGGCTCTGCTGTAAGTGTAAGATGGAGGGGAGATCTCTTAACCCAAGGATTGGGTTTGGGTCTTCCTGCAGTTCTTTGTCTAATGTTAATGAGCAGGGGGCAGGGTCCCTGCAGAGACAGTTGCGCCTCCTCTTTCTTGGCCTGCTCGTCTTTTCTGACTGCCAATTTATGTCTTACGATATCTAGTCTCACCTGTCTCTGTTCAAACTTTTCTTTTTCGTCAGCTCGTCTATGCAGCTGCTTCACTTCTATTTCAATCTGTTGACGTGCTGTTTTCAAATCCTCCAAATCTGACTTGTGTTTCTCCCTGTCTTTGTACACTTTTTTCTGAGCGATATCCTCAAGTCGCTCTTTGTTTAACTCTGCTCTTTTCATCATGGCCTGATGTTTTAGCAGAGCACGACGTTTCTCTCCCTCGTCTTCATCAAACTGGATCTCTTGATGCCGGATTTTCTCCTTAATTTTCTCAATGTCTTTCTGATTCCGTTCCTCCTCTTCTGCAGACCTCCAATTGGAAAAGTCCTGTATCGCACGCTTAGCATCTGCCAACGCCGCCTCCGCTATGGCTATTTCTCGTTGTCTATTCTCTTTCTCTTTTGTGCACTGTTTTCCCATGGGCTGATTTAATTGAGACTGCCTTCTTTCCCAGTCAGCCTTTGTCAAAACAGTTTCTGTTGGTCCTGACATGTTGTTATCTTCCTTCTTAGTTTAAGTGCGTCTTATTTCAAATACTTGTTTTAAAGCAACAACCAAATTTACGATTAAATACGATTAAATAAGTATTTCTGATTTTGATTCTGTTTGTGAATCTTTCTCTGAGTGAGTTACACAGAATAATGTGATCTGTTAATCTGAATCTCTCCCTAATGTTGTCTAGTGTCTAGATAAGACCTTAGATAAGATTTGTTCTGTCGCCTTTTATGTCTGATGCCATCACATTCTATGAATTTGATGTCTGATGTCATCACATTCTATGACTTTGATGTCTGATGTCATCACATTCTATGAATTTGATGTCTGATGTCATCACATTCTATGAATTTGATGTCTGATGTCATCACATTCTATGACTTTGATGTCTGATGTCATCACATTCTATGAATTTGATGTCTGATGTCATCACATTCTATGAATTTGATGTCTGATGTCATCACATTCTATGAATTTGATGTCTGATGTCATCACATTCTATGACTTTGATGTCTGATGTCATCACATTCTATGAATTTGATGTCTGATGTCATCACATTCTATGAATTTGAAGTCACTCTGTTGTTTTTTAAAATGTGACATTTTTTTAAATGATGCTGATTTATGGTCAATGGTCAAAATTAATTTTACTATTGATGAAAGAGAGAGAGATGGAGATTGAGAGGGATATGGAGATGCTTCACCGCCGGCGTGTGATTTATCACCGGCTGAGAAAGCACCATGGCCAGGTAAATTAACTCTGAGATTGGCTCACATGTTTGTACTTTAGCCTCAATTTTAGGCCAAGTTAGTTAACAACAACAACAAACGTAGTTTATATGGCTAATCAATCAATAAAACTTCATTTGTATAGCGCCAATTCACAAGTGTTATCTCAAGAAACTTCAGAAAAAGCAGGTAAAAAACCTTACTCATTGCTATATTATATTAGGAGACCTAACGTTAATCCATCAGGACCGTAGCACTTAGCAACATTTAGCAAAAGTTACAGAGGCAAGAAAAAAATCATAATATAATTATTTATAATTAGCCTAGGCCTATGTAATTATATAATTAACCTCTGACAATTTCATATTTAAAACCGTAATGTTAGACAAAATCAACTAGATGGATGGATGGATGGATGGATGGATGGATAGATAGATAGATAGATAGATAGATAGATAGATAGCCATTAACTATTTATCCTTCTCTATCTCAGCTTTTCCACATTTAATCTAGTTATTGTTTATAAAGCAAATGTCCTTCTCTGTCTTTCCAATAGACTAACCACCGTAGCCTGTACTGCAGGATAAACCTGAGTGTACCTGTGCTGGACAGGTTTTTCAACCAGCAGGAGGACACACGGCCTGATTTCCGGCTGAGCAGGGAGGCCCTGGAAGTGCTGCAGGGCCTTCTCTACCAGGATCGGAGACACGGATGGGGGGCACAAATTGAGACCCTGGTGTTCCTCTTCTGGCTGGCAAGTGGAACATCATACAGGGTGGTCTCCAGAGCATTTGGGATTCCTCGTTCCACTGTCCACCGCATCGTCCACCGGATGACTGAGGAGGTGGTGGCCATTCGCCACCAGGTCATCCACTTCCCCACGACCCCCGAAGACCTGGAAGCAGTGTCCCGTGGGTTTGCAGGGCTGGCAAGACACGGAGCCTTTAGAGGAGCAGCTGGAGCTATCGACGGCTGCCATGTCCGCATCAAGCCACCGGGCGGCCCTGATGGTCAGTGCTACAGGAACAGGACACTGTTCCCGTCCATTTTACAACAGGCTGTTTGTGACCATCAGGGCCGCTTCATCGCCACCTATGTGGGCTGGCCTGGGTCTGTGCATGACGCACGAGTGCTCCGCCACAGCCCACTCTACAGGCGTGCACTCTACCCTCCTCCAGGGCGGTTCATCCTGGCAGACGGAGGGTACCCGTGCCTCCAACACCCACCCCATCATCACTCCCTACAAGCGGCCAGTACGAGGTGTGGGAGCCCAGCGCTTTAATGCCCATCACTCCAGGGCACGCTCCATTATAGAGCGTGCTTTTGGAATGATGAAGACCAGGTTCCGTGCCATCTTCCTGCAAGCGCTGGAGGTGCACCACACCTTTGTACCACATGTAAGTAATCACTCAATAGGATGTTTTACAATGCTTAATAATAGTAAATCAAACAGGAGGATATATTTTTTTCAGAAGGTATAATCTTTTTCTTTTTTTTCCACCATTTTACTATTTCAGGTCATAACAGCATGTGCCATCCTCCACAACATCTGCCTTGGGGCTGGTGACAACGTGGCCCCAGAGGATGAGGCTGAGGAGGATGGGGCCGAGGATGAGGGGGAGGATGGTTTGGAGGCAGTCAGTGGTGCTCCCTGGCGGGACCAGCTGTCTGCAGAGGTGTCTGCCCTGGATGAGGTACCACCAGACCACCAGTATGTGTGACATGGCAGCCGTCAGTCGAGTCAGCCCTGCAAACCCGGTCATTGGACGATGCAGTGGTCAGTGGACAGATCCTGAACGCTCTGGAGACCACCACTTGCCAGCCAGAAGAGTATCTCCGTTTCCTGGTAGAGAAGGCCCAGCAGTACTAGAATCAGGCTGTGTGTCCGGCTGTCCAGCACAGGGACAGGAAAGGAATCCTGCAGGACAAACTCCCTGCTTTTTTTTTTTTAAATTAAAATCACATACCCAATTATAAATATTGTATATAGATTTTAAATTACATCGTTTTTACCTTTTTTTTGTTAATAAATCAAAGTTCAGTTTCATTTGATTTCTGCTCATTGTTTTCATTACAGCTTTACTAGTTCATGTTGATCATTGACACAACAGAGGTTACAGTTTGAACAGTATTGTACTGGGAAGCAGGGTTGTAATAATACTCTTCATACTGATACAACCATCAGGTTTAGGTCATGTTTCTTAATTCCATTTCTCTACAGTGCCAGACTAACTGTAGGTATGTTGGTATATATGGAAGCTATGAGGATTGGATGACGTGAAAGCACAGATGCTTCATACTTACTCTTTCATGACTTATATTCTTACCTTTTCTTCCTGTGAGAAACTACGAGCAGCGTCTCCTTGATACTTATTCATCACTGGGACTGTAGCTTTCTGTAGATTTAGTCACATCATTTTAAATACTCGAACATGTCTGGTTATTTTCTGCTCTCTAAGGTAGCTGGCAGTACAGTAAATAATGTGCAGTCTAAATATTGTCTTGGTGGAGGAACAGCAGCATGTGACAGTGTGGAAGGTCAGATTATTTTCTTGTGATTTAGTTTGCACCTGTAGTGAATCATGCTGCATTTCTCCAAAGAAGTTAATCAATGAATCATAAGTTATCATTTCATCAGTTTCTAAGGGAAATTTAAAAAGTATATTAAAATAACATTAAACATAGCAAACATAACAAAAAAAACAATTTATATTTCAATTCGAATTTTTTATTTATATTATTTTTCTATTAGACGTTCCAGCAGGGAGAACATCCTATCCATCTGAACCTTGCTCTCATTGGCTCGTTTCTCGTTCTCCTGCGCCCTCTTCTCTGCTGCCTCCCTCTGGAACCTCATGTCCTCTTTGATGAGGTCCATAAGCTCCCCATCGAAGTCCCTCTCTCTCTCTCTCTCTCTTTCTCTTTCCTCCTGCCTGGCTTTCCTCTCTTTCTCTCCCTGACCTCTCCTCCTCCTGGTCACCCACTGCCTCGCTTGGCCCAGGTGTGTCCTCAGGGATGGAGGCGATTAGGACAGGGGGTGTGGTGGAATGCCTCTGTCCCAACACCTCATCCATGAGGACAAACCAGGGCCAAGTTGCGGCAGTGGGTTTCCCACTCACGCCCTCTCCTGACCCTGGACACTTGCAATCCTAAGGCAGAGGAAATCAATCATGGCAGTAGACAACAATAACAGCAACAGCAGCAAACACAAATGTTAGCAGAAGTCAGTTTATTCATTTGTATGAATATAACTAATATAAATTCAATTTGAATGCACAGATTACATACTTTGTATTTCTTTTTAAGATTGTCCCATTTCTTTTTTGCCTGTAATGCTGACACACTGCCAGCCAGGCCCATGGTCTCTAAATAGTTCTTATTACAGAGAGAACAGAACAGGGAAATCACGTTAACACACATCCCTGACAAATCCTTAATGTTGGATTTAAAAAAAGAAAAGTCAACACTTTGCATCCATGTGACACCATTAACTGGGTGTGTTATTATTGTGGGCTTTACATATGATGAGGACTAATTATAGCCTGAAGTACAAGATTGTCAAACGGCGATAATATGTCCCGTTGTTTTCCTTAATGTTACCTCCAAGCAAAGCTGGCTGTGTTCTTCGCTCCTGTGAACAAATGATCATTCCTCCCCCGCAGCTTGATGAATTGAGCTGTATGCTCTTTGCTCCCTAAAATAAAACGAAATATGTTTAAGCAAAAATAACGTTAAACTAATCTTCACTCTAACAAATGTTTAATCCAAACGGTTGTAACCGTTTGGCTACTGGAGTAATATTAAACTGAAAACCAAACAGAGTTCACAACCCGTCTAAATGTTTTTAACTTGCCCATTTGTGTACGTGGCAAAGTCTGTTAACTGAACTTAAGTTAACCAAAGTGATGTAAAGTAAAATAAAGTTAACTCAACTAACGTTAGCTGCTAGTTAGCCGTTATCTAACTTTTCGCTAACCTTACAGCATTAACGTTACGGCTCCCGCATTATCAATGAGCAGGAATCAACAAATATTAGGCTTTTAAGTCGTCTTCCTTTTTAAACATGGTTATCGTTAGCTATGCGAATGAAATAAAACCCAATACTTGCATTTAAAAGTGAAAGATAGATCAGCTGCGGAGGTCGGGGTTGGGTATGCCGGGGATGCCATTGTTGGTGTTACTGTTTTGTTAATGTTGAATGTCCCTTGCGCGCAATGCATCTTGGGAAGGGAAGGCTGCAAAGGATCCAACCGTTGCAGCCTCCAAATCAGAGAAAAGAAGGCTGCATTTCTCGGCCGCATTCGGAGGAGCCGCTGAATTGGGACAGCACTTGTCGCGCCGGTGTGACGGATTCGGTCTTAAAATGCAGTCCATGAAGGCTGCGGCCGTTGGAATGGGACACAGCTAATGTGAGCTGTTAATCTGAATCTCTCCTTAATGTTAGATAAATCTGTCTAGTAGGGCTGTGCATCTTCACTGGTCTCACGATTCGATTCGATTATGATTATCCTGTCTACGATTCGATCCGATTCGATATCACGATGCATCACGATTCATTACAACGGTTTACATCCTGAATTCTTATGTAACTGGAAATCTACTTTTGCATCAATGAAGACAAGCAAGCAGTCAGATAAATTTCAATTCCCTTTCTTTATTAGGCAGGAATGCTTTAGAAATAGAAATCAATTTTGACATAAATGCCTTTACATTGTAAACAAAAAATAAATAGCTCTAGCCTCACATTTGTGAAACTGTTCTCTCCTCTTAACAAACAAAGCAGTGAACTCTGCAGTCTAGCTACAGCCTCTAGCAACTGTCTTCTGTTTCAAGAAAGGACACTTTTTGGATGTGGCAAACATCACAAAAATGAATTGACATTAAATGTAATGTAACAGTAGTAAACAACAAATACTATCAAACTGTCAAGTAGTTTATAAAGTGCAGTGAACCTCTTCATAAAAGAACATATTTGAATGTTAAAATAAATGTCTAAACATTCAATTAATTTAACTAACATAAAATGTATAGGCCTAGCCTACCACATATATTATTTGTGTGAAAATACTTAGTCACAATTCTCACATAACATGAATCATTCTGCAGTGCAAAGCATCACAGATGGGTTGTAACCTGTAATACACAAAACATCTACAGGGCACTTCCTGAAAGTGGCAAACATCATAAAACTTGAACATATATCAGACAACAGGTAACATTGAACTACTAGCTTATAAAGTGTAGTGTACTTGTTCACAGTATCAAAATGTTAACATTAATGTTTACCATTAAATCAAATTATAAACTGAAATATACACAATAGGCCTAGTCTACCTATTCTGTGAAAATGGACAGTCTTCAAAAATAAAACAATCTGCAGTGCTGTAATCTACAAAAAAAAGGCTTCAAATAGCAGCACAGGGCGAAGGCATTTCCTGAATAAGCCAAACATAACACACCAGACTAACTGCTCAGCATTTGGGAACTTGTAGGTTCTTCTGTAAGAACACTAGTTGATCCACATGTTCTGGTTTAAGAGCACTTCTTTTTGCAGTGACCACATCACCTGCAGTGGAGAAAACCCGCTCTGCAGACACGCTAGAGCCTGGGATACACAAGTATCGCTTTGACATGTGGGAGAGGAGGGGAAATGTGACCTGATGGTCACGCCACCAATTCAAAGGGTCTTCAGTGAGAGGCAGAGATGAGGATTTACAGTATCTCTTCATTTCTTCTTCAGCCCTGGCATAAGGGGTCTTTGGTTCTACTGTACCTTCAGTGTCAGTGAAAGACGGTCCCAGCAAACTCACAAGCAGGGATGAGCTCTTTCTCTTTGGAGCAGAGGGTCCGTCCTCTGCATATGTTTCTTCTGTAAGAGTTCCTGTTCCCCCAGGTGCTTCATCCACTTCTGTCCTCATTAACACTCTCTCATTCTGTGTTTGAATACAAAATAAAACAAAAACATTAATGATTTAGCAGTTAGCACATTCATAGCCAATACAACAGCTCACACCTATTAGGAAAAATGTTTTTCCCATTCTTAATTACACTTTTGTTCATTTTAGCTATAGTTAATATTGTAATGAGTATTTTAATTTTAATTGTATTATTGGAGCAATGAGGGACACTGTTGGATTTTTCTCTTCTGACATCAATGCAGTCGCATCCTTCATTGGCTTTAATGCACACACAGCATCCTCTGCATTTGACACGTCTGTTTCGTTAAGAGTGCAGAGGTCTGACTCTCCCTTTCTGACCTCTGGATACAGCAAGGTGGCACAAATTGCAGGTTTTTGTTCCAGGAACCTCTCGACCATGTCGTATGCGCTGTTCCACCTTGTGGCAACATCAGTTATCAGCTTGTGATTTTTCACGCCTAGACATTTCTGTTTCATTTTCAAACAGTGGTTTGCAGTAGTACTGCGATGGAAGAATGTTGATATTTTTCGGACTCTGCCCAGAAGCCTGGAGAGCGTGGCCACTTTAAGCGCCCGCTGAGAGGCGAGATTTAGTGTATGGGCAAAACATTTAACATGAGGGAACTTCCCAACTTGAGCTGCAACGATCATATTAGCCGCATTGTCTGTCACCAGTACTATGTCTTTGTCTGTCAGCCGCCATTCATCAACAACTTGAGATAGTAGCTCTGCCAGATGAGCGCCCGTGTGAGACTCATACACGGCTCTTGTTTGCAACACGAGACAAAATTTGCCAGTCCTCACTTATGTAATGTGCCGTAACTGTTAAATAGGACTCCGTCGCGACAGAAGTCCATGAATCACATGTTATGGCTACACGACTAGCCTGGCTCATTGACGCTATTATCTTAGCTTTGGTTTCGTTGTACAGTGCAGGTATAACATTTTCTGTGAAGTGGCTGCGTGATGGTAGCTTATACCGCGGCTCCAAAGTCTTGACCAGGTGGCGAAACCCTGGGTTCTCCACGACCGAAAAAGGCCGTAGATCCTTCGCTATGAAAGCGGCCACAGACTGAGTAATTCTCTTCGCCTTCTCAGAACAAGGTGGCATAGTTGACAGCGTTTCAACTATCTTTGGTTGGGCTTGGTCCGCTGTTCCAGTAGCAGTAGCAGATGTTAGCTTTTCTGGGTGGTAACGGCTAACGTGGTTTCTCAGATTGGTGGTATTTCCATGGTATTTGATTTTTGAGCGACATATCTTACACACAGCGTGTGTCTTGTCAAGTTCATGCTTTCCAGCGAGTTCCTAAAATCCGTAATGAGTCCAGATGTCCGCTTTCAACATACCAGGAGCGTTTTTTATCGGCTACTCTCGTATTTGGCCGCTCTCCGCCATGTTCCTTGTTTTTTCCTATCGCTTTTTGCAGTAATTTGTCCCTTCAGTGTTACCGTCGGCTGCCGTAAATCTGTTGCTGTTGTTGTGATCTAGCTCGCTATATGCTTGTGTCTATGGAATAAAGACGAGGCCTGCCGAGTGTAACGTTAATTAATAATAATAATAATCGATTGTGTGCCCTCACTGCATCGATGCAGAATCATTCATGTCTGCATCGCGATGCATCGGAAAAATGATTATTTTCAACAGCCCTACTGTATAGTGTCTAGATAAGACCTTAGATAAGATTTGTTCTGTCGCCTTTGATGTCTGATGTCATCACATTCTATGACTTTGAAGTCTGATGTCATCACATTCTATGACTTTGAAGTCTGATGTCATCACATTCTATGACTTTGAAGTCTGATGTCATCACATTCTATGAATTTGAAGTCACTCTGTTGTTTTTTAAAATGTGAATTTTTTTTAAATGATGCTGATTTATGGTCAAGTCTTTATAATGGGCACCTTGTTGGACATTACTTCCTGATACTGGACTAATTGAGTTGAAGGTGACCCAGACTTTACTGATGAGCCGGGGACTACAGATGGAAAGTAGAGTTTAGGCTAATTCTGGCATTTTTACCCATGTGTAATCATGTGTCCGCCCCTGGCAGTGCCTTCATGTTCAAGTTTAAATAAAGTTAAATAAATAAGTAGTTACCGTTGATTTGCTTGTTGTGTGATTGAGGGTCAAGTCATCTTGCATTCAGGTGCTGCTCAGAAACTCTGAATTTCTTTTTTGAAAGTAACGTCTCTGATTTTGATTTGCTCATGAGATCAAGTCATAATTTTTAAAGAACATTAATTAACAAAGATAATATGTTTCTTTTAATAGAATTAATTTAATCTCAGGTAGTCTGTATGTATAAAAACTAACCGTTAGAACCTTATAAATTGTTGAAAAGTACATTAAAAAAACTCACCTGGTTAGAAACTATTTTGACCAATAACTCAGAAAACAACAAACAAGAGGAAATAGAGGAATGTGGAAGCAGGTCAAACACTGCATGAGCGAACTCCGAGTGCTTCATTCAGAGCATGTTAGTGCATTCAAAGTGCCGAGCAGCCTTTTGCTGAGGTTGAATTTTCAGAGTAATGGCAAGTTATTAACTTCCCCTAATAGGAAAATCCTGCTCTGTAAATGCAAGCGAGGTGAGAGAGGTGACAATGAGAGCACGGCTCAGCCGCTCATGGGATAATAATGATGTGTTCATCCATGCATGGGGTGTAATGGTCCCTCTGTCCTTAAGCACGGGTCAAACACGAACATGTCAAAGTCCATCCAAAGTTTTCTTTAAGTGTCTGCTCGGTCACAAAGTCTGACAAAGACCTTTATAAGTACCCTTGATCTCAGTATCTCATCTGATAGCATGCCTTCATGGCTTCACACCTGAAAGAAAGGAAAGACATTCACTTATTTCAAAAGGCTTGTCAGGGTTTGAAATGAACACCCACCAAGCACCAAATGCGGGTAGATTTTCTGTTTGTAAATTTCAGAGGGCTATCCGCCCCGGGGGTGTAAATGTTTTACCCATCATTCATGTATAAAAACTATGCTATGAGTATTTAGCGCGTTTGATGTAGCTGCAGCTTTCCCCTGCTGCTCTTTCTGCTGCCTACATGACGGAGCATCATGGGGGCACGCTGAGACACACCAACATACATTGCTGCACAAACGCACACACACACTGGAACGCCACCACACGCACCTGTTTTACTTTAAGCGCAACAGAACACGGTTGATTCATGATCCGGGAACGCACGTGACAACATAACGATAGTAACATCGTTCTACAGCTTGCTGTAGTTTGTGAACTTCTCCACACGCTCTGTGAAACAACCCCAATGCACCCTCCACATTTCAATTCAATCAATCGCAGCAGTCAGAGAAACACCCACGTCCAATAATGAACGGTCTGCTGACATTAAGTGTTAACACTGTCGAAGTTAAACACAATTCCCTCTTTAGCACCACTAGAATGCAGAACCTCCAGAATAACTTTGAACTCAAGTAGGAAGGCTCAACGTTTGATACTCCATCTTTAATATGACTCTTAAGCTGACTTCACACTAGACGATTTACGGCCGGATTTGCCCCCTTTCAACGACCAGGGGGGGGCCAGCCAATGAGAGCGAGCATGCTGGGAAGCGTCACCAACCGGATGTTGCTTACTCTGATAACTCCTCCCACTCGCCGCAAGTTCTATCAAGCTGCACGTAATCCATCTTCTCAGCCAGGATCTCATCTGTATTGTTTTTGTCATTTTCAACGATGACTTTGTTCGTCCTCCATGTTTGATTTACTTCTGAAGTCACGTTTGATCACGCTAGTTTCTGTGAGATCTCGTATCTTTGTACTCTAACAACAAACTGCAGGCGTGTGTGGTGTCTGGTCTGGCCGAGGTGTCTATTGTGTGCGTTCAGAGGATTCAAATATTAAAAATCGTATGAAACGTTCTTTATGTCTTCTCCCACGTTTTTAAAATCAGTTAAAGTTTGAAAACAGTCTCGTGTGTAGCCAGCTTTACTCTGCTGATTTGATCAAAAGTAGATCAGGAGATAATGATAGTGCGTCCTGGTGTAATCAGTGCATTTCATTCATTGATCAGCTGATAGACTGGCTTGTAATTTCCTTCTTAGCATGAGAAAGAAGTGTGAAACAGAGGGGAGAGCATTCTAATTTGCTCCGACTGGCTCCCTCCGGTGGCTCTGACGGCGCTGATGTGTCTCTAATTGATTTCATGGCAGCCTCAGACTGCAGGAGGAGTCCGCTGTGTGCCGCACGATGTCAGGTTCCCACCGATAAAGGCTGCTGCGAGTATTCGCCTCTCTCTTTAACGTCTAATCAAACGTATCAACCAAATAAGAGTCAGTAAAAAAGTCGATTAATGACGTAATTCCTGAAAACGACCGTTCTTTGAAACCACTTTGTGTAAGAGTGTGAAAATGGAGCTTGAAGTGAATAATGAGGGAGAATATGAGCTGCTAATCTGCATGTCTTCAGGTTTAAACTCAGAGAGGCCAACTAAATTACACCTTAAAGCAGAATCATCCTGCTGTCATCTCCACTAATAACACATGAGATAAAGTCACATCTGATTAATAGCAGTAAAGCTACTTTAATGAAAGGATGCTTCCTGTGTTTAAGTCTCTGTGCAGCGTTTTTATTTGACAGGCCACTTAACTGCCAAACTCCTTTCTGCAGCCAGGAGAGTAAAAAGCAAACCTCTGGGTGGATCTGAGTCCTCTCTTCCTCTTTAACTCTCGACAGCGTCATGCACGCAGCATTTGTCTTCATGTAGTGGACCGGACAGTAAAGGATTTAGGGGGGCTACTCTCCATCCGTCATAGTGCCAGGAGCCTCTTTTGAATATTAAAAAGGCTATTTCCTTGATCAAATCTCTTTAGCTTTGAAGCTTTGCCAGTATGGAAGTACAGCATGGACTTTGTGATATGCATTTTATATCAGGCTGAAGGAAACGGATGGACATATTCAAAAAATAAAGATAGGGTAAGGTACAAGCTTGCACGGGTTTGCAGGGGTGAAAGAGCAGAAGAGGAAGTGACACTGCCGCTTTTGTAATCAAAGGATAGCAAGGATGAATCACTGACAGCTATTTTATCATCTGCTTATATCTAATCTTTATACCTACTTTGGCACATCGATAAACACATTAGTATGTTGTTGCAAATCGATGCTCGTAGACAGACAAACCTTTTGGCCCTGGCTGCAGTTTGAACAGGAGCCCAGGGGACCGCCGGCGTCTCCCTGCAAATTAAACCTCTGAACTCTTCACCCTGCGCTCGGCCCCGACCCAACATTTATCAAACATTCATAGCTGCAACGCTATTTGCATCAGCACAAGACCGACGATCAATTCTGGGCTACGAGAGAGGTTTACCAATTGGAGGGCTGTCAATAACTATTTAAGATTCACCGTAGATTTCCCCCGCGTGAATCGACTTCCTGCGCCCGGCTCTGCTGCAGGATACAGTGGTAGTGAGAGATGATGATGAATTCCTCTGTTGTGAGCGTGCTCAGACTCAGATGTCTGTGATCGTATCCACAGCTGGTCGTTTATGTACTTACTATTTACCACTGACTGTACACACAGTCTGAGTAATTGATGACAGTAGTCTGCTAATCTGGACTCATTCAGGGTTTCTGTTTGTGTGTTCAGCTGAAATGTCGCTCAGTCTTCTTCCTCTGAGTGAATTATCTCTGGATTTATAAACGTATTGACTTTTCCACAGCCTCTGTTCCATATTCATACTGTTAATATATAGAGCGGCTACATTTTACATTTTAAGATATTCTGGGCAGTTCAAACATAAATCAAACCATTAGGACCAGTACTTGAGACTAGGACGATTAATATATAATATGTTTCTATTTCATAAACTGTAAAACTTATTCTTAACAGGAACTGTGAAGAATTTCAATGAATAATCAACCCATATGCTCTCTCTCTCCCTCTCTCTCTCTCTCTCTTCAATGTGTGTGCATAGATGGAAAAAAACAACCTGCTGTGTGTTGTTTCAGGGACTAAACATCAGACACGAATGTTTTGTACCGTACCCGGGCACGATTGCTTCCCCCTCCCCTCTCCCCCGCTGGTCTGCGTTCACATTGTAACGTCGTCCCGTACCCGAGTACTCTTGTGTATGTACACAGTTCGATACAGCAGGTGGCGGTATGCACACAGTTGGTTTGCAAATCCGCCAAAAAGCTGAAAGAAGAAGTAACCATGGCAACCATGAGTCCATCCTGCTAACTGTGGATGTTTTGGTTATTTCTGAGACGCCAACAGCGACCCTCTTCTTACTTCCACATCTACCGCTCAGCTCAGAGGATGAAACGGGCCCGTGCTGCGCGGATACAACGGTTTTTGAAGCGCCATTATTAGGGCTGGGAATCTTTAGGTGTCTCACGATTCGATTCGATTTCGATTCTTGGGGTAACGATTCGATTCAGAATCGATTTTCGATTCAAAACGATTCTGGATTCATGGATTCAAGGTCTATTTATGAATCAGTGCATACTTCAGGATCTACTCGAGTCATCTGTGAGACTGGCTGCATTTCTTGTTGCTCTTTTTGGTATTCTACTGATTTAAAGAGCTGATTAGACCCCCCCCAAAAAAATAAAAATTATTATTATTATTATTTATTTATTTTTAAATAAAATCGATTTTAAATCTTAGAAGAGAAGAATCTCGATTTTTACATGAATCGATTTTTTACCACCTCTAGCCATTAGGGGGGGAACACTGATATTGATGATGATGATGATATTAATGACAACATTGATATTAGGATGGTGTTGATGCTGGTTAGAAGTCTTAAGAAGCTGTGGATGTGTTGACGATGGACTACATTTAAACACCTGTGTGTGCTTGTTTGCACTTCCTGTCGTGGTTTCGTCCCTCAAGGTCAATGCTTGCGTTGTTACTCCTTGATGTACTGTCCGTCTCTTTGCCTGTAATATCCCGGGATCAATTAGCTATCATCTCACAGCATTACGACATTTTTCAAATATCTATGAACACTAACCTGCATATGAGCGCACTAATTATCTGGTTGCAAACATCATCTCTCCATTGCAACTTCATTCTCATGTCTCAGGTTGCTTTTCCGTTGGCAAACAGTGACAGCTGCACAGAAAAGGAAGTCTTGGTCATGTCCTTCATCATTTATCTGAATAACCCCTGGCTGCACTCGGAGCATGGAGAAATGGTCTGTCGCTCACACACATCTTTTTTTTCTGATGGGTTCTGAGATTGAGGAAACCAAAATGAGATACTGAAAGAAAATAACTTTTTTAAATCCTCCTCTCTCTGTGATGAAAGTACTGTGTTGTTTTGTCCACTACTCCCAACATTTACCCTCTGCAGGTTTCTGGGTCTTTACGTTTCCTCTCAGCAGTTTCTCTGAGTGTCTAACTTCGCTGTGTAAGTGTTTTTACTGTACATAACATTTACTTCACAGCCTGTTGAGTCTCATGAAGGTTTCTCGTGAGTCCGTACGAGACGTTGAGTGCTGTGTTGAGACTGCATGTGATACCTCTGAGATAAGAAAAGGCTGAACCGATGTTGCACAAATTGAGCTTTTGTATGTGCCCGGCATTACCGACTCAATCGTTGGTGTCCAGCAGAGTCATCTTTTGGCAATCTTGAAAAGTACTGTGCTGCCCAGCAATGCCTGCCCTGCCTAAAGTGGCGTTATAATGTTGCTCCCCGACACTTTCTGCTGGTTCGTCTTTGTGATGTGAAAATCTTTCTTTAGCACAAACCGTACACGTTACCATAGAAACTCTGTAGAAGTCATTTTAAATCATTTAGAATATATTTAATGAATATAAAAACATTACTTCTGACGCACTCCAATGATGGAGTTAAGATACAGATGTGTATTTTTATATGAAGGATGTAAAAACGGCCTGTCCAGATTATTATTTTGTTTTGCATCTCTCATTTTCTGAGCACCACTGAAGGCAGCATGCTCACAGCGCATCCCCTGACGGCAGTGAGAGAGACATGCCCAGACAAGTTTGGAGTTTAAAACGAACGTGTATTTTCTGACGGACTTTTTATTATTGTGTGCGTTCGTGAGACAAGTGAGTTGATTATTGCAGGAGAGTTTCTTTGTATTGTTAATGGTAACTTTGATTGTTCAATTTCGAAGTGCTTGAGGTTGTTATTTCATTCTAAATACATGCTAATTGCTAGCTAATTAATAGCAGTAGCATATGCAGCCTAGCTTGTTTAAGGCACAATACTGTATTGATTGCTAAGTGCTTAGTGTTGTCAACAGTTATCTGTATTCTGGAATTTTCTTTACATAACATTCCTAATGGTCTTTTCTTTTCTTTCTTTTATTGTAGAACCACACATTCATATACGTTCAATTGTCAACAGGCAAAGGAAAGGCCTCATGTACCATTGTAATGTTCATCTGAACTTTATATAAACGGCTTGAACGTACCGGATTCTCCATCTTTCTTTCTCACTCACACCTTTGCATCGAAAATAGTGTCCTGACACGACACCCTGAGGTGATTGCTGCCACCCTTTATTGGATCCTCAAAACCTCTCCTACAAAGGAGGTGAGCTTATGGCCGTCTTCCCCCTCCTCTCTAGAGTGGATGCTCACGCAGGTCACCATGTGGTGGAGACTGAAGCTTCAGTGTTTATCCAGCTCTGCATCGGTCTGTAAACCTTTCTGCGTTCTAACCTCTCTCCATTTTTCAAAAGCATCTCCAATATTGATCCTAGTTTGAGCACGTTTCTGCTCGTGGAGCTTATTAGAAACATGCAGAGGCTTTTTAGGTCGGGTACAATCACTTCTATCTGAACCAGTTCTCTTGCCCGCTTCCATCGCTGCAACACCTGTTGGTTTGACCTGATAACTGCTCTCATATCTGGCAAACCGAGGGGCGTCCAAAACGGCCGTGTGGGGGTGCCTTCAAACCGCCTACCTTCTCTGGTCCAAACAAATCCAGACCATTCAGGACCAGAATCTAAAGTTAGAAGGAGGACATACTGGCTGCTGCATTGTTGTCAGAGAAGCCAGCACTTCAACATAGCATGTTTCCTTAATGTCTGATCATACAGTAAGGTCACTTTATCATCTCACTGATTGGACCTTTAAGTGGCAAAATGAAAATAAATGTTTTTCTTAAAACCAATTTGAAACTTTATATTGAAGCTAGGAATGAAAATCTGTTAGATGTTACTCTCCCATGCTACACAGGAAAGTGACAGAGCATGGTTATTATTTAACATGCTGTAGTGACAAGTGCGCACTTGGATATGTGCAACATGAAACATCCCTTTATTCCCGTCGAATTGTCCTTATTCTTCCCAGAAAGTCTCTAAAGGATCAAGGATTGCTTTCTCTTCTTTCCCAGGAGCTTGAGCCTAAATCAACTTCAACAGGGTCCGTTCTTTCAGCCCTTCTTTTAATTAGCAGGGAGGGTCAGTCTGTAGGTCAAGAGTAAGTCCCTGTGATGGGCTCTCAGACACAGCTGTATCATTACCCTGTGTGCTTCTATACTGTGTTAATCTGCTGCAGAGAGAAATGGAGGCTGCTGCAGGTTTTTAGGATCTGCGGGCTGGTTGTTCTGTTTTATAGGCAGAGTGATTCTCTGGAGACGCTGTGTGTCTTCGATGCAGATTCCATTTGTTACAATTTTATGGCGTTTGTTTGTGCCGCTCCTGTAAAATGGATGCACTGTGAGAGAGTTTATGTATGAATGTGTAATGGGAAGGCGTCTGCGGCTGGGAGAGCAGAGCAGAGAGGGATTTAGATGAAAGAGACAGAGAGGTGCCCGAGTCATCACCTTTGCAGCCTGGTGCATATTGACAGCCCCATGCTATCTATTAATTTAATGCTACCTGTATCTGAGAAGCTTTATAAATATGCAGAGCAGCCACATGATAGACTTCCTGTCTCCGTGTGAATAGTAAGGTGAGAGGAACCTTTAAATGGACCTGAGATGAAGACAAACCCTGCTGGCTCTCCTTTTTGACCACAGGATGAGGTCTGGGAATCACCTGGAGTGTTTTAGCTCCTGCTGCTCTTAGCCTAACTCTGTTAGAGCGTATGACATGGACTACTTTAATACCAGCCCCACATAATCATCCATCCTGGCCTGCCGTGTTGGAGATAGGCAGGTCATGTTTCACACAAATGTTCCCTCTTTGCTCTCTCTGTATTCAGTGGAACACCTTCAGTATATCGTCCCTTTGCAGTTTGAGGACTCTGCAGAGCAGCACTTAGATAAATCTGCAGCGCTGTCTTCAAGTATCCCTGCTCCATAAGGACGAATATAACCATTACATGACATATTTCCCTCTCAGAAGAGAAGAGCTTTTCTTGTAGTACGGCAGCTAGCTCATCGTCTGTGGAGATATTAGTGTGAAAATTCTGCAGACTATGAGCACAACTCTTGTATAAATGAACTCGCAGAACCTCGAGTTAACCTCTCCTCCTCCACAAAGTCATGTTTTATTCATGAGCTTCTCTAAAGCAAAAAAGCACATCACCTTTTTTTATGCCCTTGAAGATTATTCTCCGGGCTGTGTATTAGGTTTCTGTGGTGGTTTATGCATGAATTAATTAGCATCGCCGCTAATTTCAGCAGCATTGCAGTGAATCCTCCTCAGGCGAGCTCCTCTCTTTCCATCCAGTCAGCGGAAAGCACATCAGAGTTGCTTCCCAGATTCAACTTCACAGCTCTGAAGCTACAAATGCAATACAATAACACTGGGAAATAAAGCCTGCATGTTCAAGTCAAGTGGGACACGTGTGAAAATGAATTTTTCACCGTCTCTGAATGTAAAAAAAACCCTTTTCAGTCATGATACTCCTCATGTCGTCCACGCTCCCTTTTTGTCAGGCTCTGTGCGCCGCTCAGCATCTCCTGAGGGGATTAACATGGAAACTAATATGGTGATCGCAGCAGGGAATTAATACAAAGACTGCTCCATAAGCTCTCTAATACAAAGTGCAGGTATACTAATCTCCTGGCATACGCTGTGCCATGAAGCACAGAGATGTCTGCTTTGAATCGGCCTGTGTGAGTCATCGTGGTGCTCATGAAAGTGTGGATTACACTCCACAGGGTTGTGTAACACCCTGCAGTCACTTTATGAAGACATCCACACAGGCCAGAGTCTTGTCTCAGTGCGTGTAGATGTTGATTATTAAGCTGTCATAAGAAGGCTGAGCCATTAATTATAACTTCTCATTAAAATTCTGTTTAACGTTAAGTCTGATTTGAACTAACTGAAGAATCCTGCAGCAGCCTTTTGTTGCAGAACAAACTGCGTCCTCAATCCTAATTATTCTCCACATCCACGGCTCTAGTCCTCTGTCACACTATATTTGAATGAAACAGCATAATGAAGCAGTTTCTAGTTAACAAAGCACAATAGGAGTTTCATAAGTCTCTGTTTCAGGCTGCAGAAAACACACAGGGCACAACGTAACCCAGAAAACAGCTAAATCCCTTTCTGCCTATTAGGAATGTGCTGCGCTTTTGTTTTTGAATTGTTCCCAGACTCACAGAGGAAATGCACAACAGCGACCGTAACAAAGGAAGAGTCTATTAAAAATGGAATTCATCAACCTTTAATTTACTGTTTCTCTCAAATGTCTGCTTTTCTCTGCAGATATAAAGAGCATGCTTTAAAAGTGCACTCTTAACACAGAAACGGCAAATTAGATTTTCTGCCTCTGATGAAATATTTTTACCATCAATTCACCGTCTGAGGTCAGAACCACCTGCAGCAACGAGGGCTTTTCCTTGTGATGAAGAGCGGTGTTCTTCAAACTGCTCGAGTCGTGCAGCAAAACAACAGGAAATCTGTTTTCTCTCAGCCTCTCTGTCTAATCCGCCCCTCCTCTCACTCTGTGTTGATGAATACTTATGTTCTGAATATGGACGTCTGTTAATGTAGTCCATTCAGCTCATCATGTCTGCAGAGACGCAGAGAAACTTTGAAGTAGTGTTTGATCTGTTCTTTACTTTACGATGGAGTATTTGTGTTTCTGAAAACTTTTTTCTTTTACCTTCTTCATTTTTAAACAGTTATCTGTTTCTTCTCAGTGTGTCAGTAACACAATAGGGTCACTACTTTGACATTATATGAGGGGAATTCACATTTTATTTGGCATTACTGCACCCTGCTTACCAACTTGAGAGAGCGGCTGAGTGTGGAGAAGAGGTGTCAAGTATCATCGCAGTTGTGATATGTGCATGTGCAATTGTCAGATGGCAGGATGTGTGATATCAGTCAAGCGACCTGAGGCACGTCATGCTGCCACTTTTGTGTTGTTTGATGCAAACCCAAGCTGTCAGTGTTCTTGTGTTTCATGACTAATCAACAACAAAAGTATGTCTGTGCATGCAGCATCTGTGTGTCCCCTGCATGTAGAAATGTTCAGGCTACAGGGGGCGCTGCCACCGCCACAGATACTGCGGCGTGACACTCAAGGCAGACCCTATGAGACCCTCGTCCTGGTGCTCTTTAGTTCTGTGGCCACTGTGTGTTGTGTGTGAAGTGTTGTGAGTGATTGGAAGTTACAATCACAGGGCTGATCATGTAAGCTGAGGCTTTTTATGTCTTTATTCTACAGATAGGACAGTGGATAGAGTCAGAAATCAGGGACAGAGAGAGTCGGAAACGACAGGCGGGAACGGATTCGAACCCGGCTGCCCGCTTTCAGGACTACAGCCTCTGTACATAGGGCATGCGCACTAACCGCTAGGCTACCGGTGCCCCTAAACGTAACTTTTAACAGTTATGGTTGATGATGATTAAGTTTATTTGAAAGTTTTTGAGGAAAGGTGTCGCTCCATCTGTTCTCTCTCCACCTTTCCTCCTCCTCCTCCTCCTCCTCCTGCTCCTCCTACTCCTCCTCCTTATCCTCATCCTCATCCTCCTCCTCCTCCTGCTCCTCCTCCTGCTCCTCCTCCTCCTCCTCCTCCTCCTGCTCCTCCTCCTCCTCATCCTCATCCTCATCCTCCTCCTCCTCCTGCTCCTCCTCCTGCTCCTGCTCCTCCTCCTCCTCCTCCTCCTCATCCTCATCCTCATCCTCCTCCTCCTCCTGCTCCTCCTCCTGCTCCTCATCCTCCTCCTGCTCCTCCTCCTCCTCCTGCTCCTCCTCCTCCTCCTCCTCTGTGTGTGCTTCAGAGCCGCTGCGGGGGGCTGGACCCAGTGTGTGATCAGAGTATGAGAGGTTTAGATTTGGATTTAGAAAATGACCCAAAGGCACGAATAATAAAAGTATGTAACTGTTTGATTGAAATATATATCGCCGAAAGAAAAAATATCACTAGAGAAGTTTTTTCCAATATCGTTCAGCCTTCACATCTTGTGACGGGATGACTGTGAGCGACAGGGAGAACTCGGAGCTACATGGGGGAAAGTGACGCAGCCAACATGGCCGACATGCGATTCACAGCAGAGAGACGTTCCCCATCCACCCGATTTACACGTTGGAGCAAAGTGAATGTTCATTATTTTCACTTGATTGTCCTCTGAATACACACTGAGGTCAAGGTCTTTGTGTCGTGGGAGAGTCAGCTCGGGGATTTCTCCTCCGTGATTAAACAAAGCTCTGGATGTGGGCAGAGCCTGAAGTGACAGCTCCATGGATTTTAATAGAAAACAATGACTGCTGCGGAATAATAAGCCAATGCAGTGAACATTGAGATTGCATCTACATTGAATTATTGCCAGCAATTTTAGCTGTCATCTTACATTCCCTCAGTTACAGGCTGATGATAAAGGCGGCAGAGAAGACCGTCTGCATAAAGTACCTCCTCACAGTCATCTCATTTTTTAACATTAGACGTGCGCATTCACTTCGACGACAGGCCATTCATTATAAAACATGACTCTGCAAAATGTCACCGACCGGATTGAAGATTCAAAGGACATGCACGTTTTAGAGCATGTAAAGCATCTTTATCTTTCTGTGTTATTTACCCATCTTTGACAAAAGCAAACAGATCCCAAATGATTTTAGAGAGGGGACCTGTCTTGTCATACTTTTCTTTAACGGAGAAATTAGTTCTGCAGCAGCAAATGCAAAAGGCAGCGAGCTGGAGCCCTGCTGTCTGTGCAGTTTAAAACCAAACTGATCTGATTGATGCAGACTGCATGGAAAACTATGGGAGGTGAACATCACACATCCCTGCAGATTGTTTTTGAACAGGCTACTCTAAGGCCCCTGGCCACCTACAGTAGCGTGTTATTGTGAGCGCCAGCGTCTTTTTTGAAACTGGTTTCAATGGGTAAACAGTGATTGCAGGAGCAGGCGGCCTCCAGGCGAAAAAGCGCAGCGCTCAGCGTCTTTTTTCCGAGTGCTCCACCTTATTTGTGCAGCTGCTTCGAGCGCTCAAGTTAAAAATCGTAACCTTTTCAGAATGGCACTTTTGACATCACCGGCGCTCTTTTCCAGATGTATGATATTCCCCGTAGTTTTGCTGCCTACGGATCGTGTCTTGTACCCACATCCTCCTCGCTCCGCGTCTGACCAAGAAATAAACAATCTCAAATATAAAACGTGCAGTAAAAAGTAACGGAGCAGTGTCGGTCACACAGCGGCCGTTGTCAACAGACTGTTGTCATAGAAACAGGACGGACGTGCAGCGCTTTTCATCTCAGCGCCCAAACGCTTCATGCTAACGCTCCCGAGCGCACAGCCAGCGCTTTTCTGCCCGAAGGAAAAAAAGGCCCAAGGCAAGCCAACAAGATGGTCAGTGACCCCTCCCATGTTCTACATCCAGAGTACGAGCTGCTGCCCTCTGCTCAGAGCTTCACAGTTCATCGTTGTAGACTGAACAGGTTTAAAATTCATTTCTCACAGAAGTGTTTCCTTAATGTCGGGTGATGTAGGTCATTTTATCATTTCTTTCACTGCAGATCTTACTGATTTGTCCTTTAATGATTGTGATTTTGACTTGTTCTTGCTGATTCCTCTTCACATCTTTAGGAACTTTAATTAGATTACATCCATGTTTAGCGTCACGGCACGTCTGCTTCTTTTACGCTCCGCACTTCTTCTTGCTCTTCAAACGCGGCGTCATGACTACCACACAGCGTTTTAAATTCAACACGACTTTTCTCTTTATCCAAAAATATGCATGAAGACAGAGTAATCCTGATCCTCTCAGAGGGTAATGAAGAAGAGCGAGACAGACTGGAGAACATTAACCGCTGCAGTGTTGAGGTTTAAGCTCCGACATCAACCCCCCTGTAACCTCGAGTCACACATGACCGAAACAAGTACATCCTGTGACATCAGCCGGGTGGGAAGCTGCTGTTTGAAGCTTATTGGGACACTTTTGTTCTTTGAAAAAATACATAATTATATAATAATTATAGTTTTAACCCAACAGATATGTTTGTAAACATTCTCTGTTTCAGCTGATGCTTCTGATCAAACGGTCTCATCCATTCATACGACACAGATGAAGCAGCACGAACAACTTGGTGTGTCTTACCCAAGGACACATCGGACATGTGGCTGGAGCTGGGGATTGAACCTCCGACCTTCTGTTTGATAGACGACGACTCACCACTGAGCCAGAGCCACAGGTAGAAGATAAACACGATCAAATGAACCAAACAGTTAAAGAAAGAGAGTTTTTAATGAACTGTACTTTGACCTCTTCTGCTGCCACGTTTCTGGAATATTCTGAAATGCTGCCTCTGCCTCTGTTCTCTGAAAAGCTTTAATATTATTGCAACTAATAAAACCTATACTGCAGGCAGAAATGCACCATGGGAACTTCCTCTTGTTGGGGAGGTAGAGGAGCAGATGTTTCATCAGTTCTCACGCGACACGGAGCCACAGGTCACTTAGATGATCTGATGAGTCGATGTCATTAATTCACCAGAGAAGAGGATCAATGAGTGTCTCTGTGCCCCCTGCCTCTTCATGTTTGAATCATTTCTTCATTTGTTAAGTGAAGTAACAAAGGTCTGTTTGGGAGGAGTTTGAAAGAGGTTCAAGTGCAGCTTCCAGAAATGTCACATCATAAAACAATAGAAACCAAAAGTGAAGTATTCATTAAGAAGCAGGGCTGAGAAATTCAACCGAAGGGAAAGGGTCATAAGCTGCAGTTCCTTGAGTGTCCACTTGAGGCTCCATCCCCATAGAGCGCCATTAAGAACCTCCGCTGAGTAAATGATGACTGTTCAATTTTGAATCAAAGGTAATGTTCCTGGAGCCGGTGGTTACAGAGGAAAGCCATTGGCTAAGTTAAACTCTCTCCACAGAGATGGGGGGGGGGGTCGTAAGTTTCCCGGGTTGTGGTGTTATCCTGAGCTCAGTCAGACAGCTCAGGTTTGTATCGTTTATAATATTTACTGCAGCAGAACATAGTTTGTGTTTTGTGTCCAGGCTCCGACCTCAGCACTCAGAAGTTTGAGTAATGATGGGATGATGTCTTAAACCCCCCAGTCGGAGCCTCCAGGTGGATGCTGGGGTGGTGTCGGGGCCGAGTGAGTGCAGGACTGCTGCAGGTCAGAGCTGGCGATGACAGAGCAGAGGGAGAGAGCGGAGATCTCGCAGCTTGAATAGACAGCTAATTGGTTGACTGCCTGAACCAGCTCGCAGGCGTCGCCTCATTTTGCATTGTTCCACAAGCTGAAGTTCTTAAGTCTTATAAAGAATCCATCTGAGTCTGTGGGAAACACTTGGGTTAGCCACATGCACACACTGTATAGATAAGTTAGTGTTTGCCTCTCGTCCAATCATGGTCACTTCTGTCTGCAGGGAAAGTAGCAGCAGACAAAACTTCTCACGAGTACACACTAAGAACAAGTGGTTCTATATAGAACCTTTTAGGGTTCTATAGCTTGGTACGTATTTGGCACCCTCAGAAGGTTCTATATAGAACCATATCTTAAGGTTCATTTGAAAGAACCCTTAGGGTTCTTTGTGGATACACAAAAGGGTTCTATATAGAACCCTTTTTTTCAGCAACAAAAAACCTGTGGGGATGATTGTTTCCAAACAAGATGGTTCTATATAGAACCCTTTTAATGGCTTCAAACTATTTTCTATACTTTTTTATGCATTACTGCCTTGGTTGGCCACATTTTGTGGAATTACCATGATATGAAGTTAATTTAACTTCTACTACTTATTCAAACTAAATATCCAATAACTTTTATTATTAAAATCAATCAATCAATAACATACAGCAAACTATTTGCGACTACCAACCTATTGTTAATTGAAGAAAAAGAGAGGTGGTTTCAAATTGACTGTACTTAACATAACAAAGTAGTTGCCCCACATAAAAACAGTACAAAACACAATGTAAATCATGGACTACATCCACTTTAAACTGACACTTAAAGGCTGAAATGCCCCAATTTAAAGATGTTTACTATAAGGAAATATCCAACAAAACAGATTAATTTCATCAAAACATTTTATTAGTATAAAGGACTATAACAAGGCAGTACCACTGTCATTAACTGAAAGTCATTTTGCTTCAAGGCAACAATTTTCAACAAAGATGAATTCAAATTTGAATTCTACAGATAATGTTTTTTTATTTAATCGCTGTCCATGCACACAGTCATTAAAATATAATAGCACCACATATAAAATAAAAATACAATTCCAACTTCAGTTCAAATAGATTAGATAGATTTAAATATGAAAAGTCACTGGGCAATCCTCAACATTTGTAATTACCAATAAATGTTACTGAATACAAATGACAGATTAAATTCAAGCAGCAAAAACAAAAGAACAATCAGCCTAAGATTTTTAATCCTTGCAAACACTTCCTTTAAAATAACTATTTAAATCAATTTCATTAATTACTGTGAAAGCTGATTGTACATTTTGAGAACGGGTATAGACACTCCTTTCTTACCATTTCCTAGTTTGAACAAATAATGTTCTATAAAGGAGAGTGTGTGTTTCATCTGTTTGGGGTACTCCACTCGAAACAGGAAATACACCTCAAGCAGACACTGCAGAGCCTGTGGCACATCCAGTTCTCCACTGGTGATGGTGACTCCATCCATCTTTATTGAAGCTTTCTGAGCAAGGAGGGGATTCCCTGCATCATGGAAGATGATGGTTGGGAATAAGCTTGCTGGTTCCTATGAAAAATAAACATAATGTAAGGAACCTCCTGATAGAATTTAAGCAATGGGTAATTGTCAATACGAAAAATGTCAATGACAATGTCAACATTCAACACATACCTCATCTAAACAGTACAGGAACTTGGAGCTCTCCTTGAACAGGGCAGGCAGAACCAGTATTGCTGCACTCTTTTCCAGGCCTGAAATTTCAGAATAAATAAATCTCTGCTTAAAATCATGTAGTTTTATTAATACGAATGTGTGTGTGTGAGAGTGCATGTGCATGTGTGCATGTAACATACCATCTTTGTTAGTCTCAGTTCCCAGCAGTCTTGACAGGAGGCCCCTCTGACTCCCACTACGAGCCACCCTTATAATGTTGGGCGTCATCATATTGACGGCATCTTGAAGATTTAGCTCCAATTCCTGGCCAAAACGCAACCTCATTTCATGATGCATCTGCAACAAACATTAACAATAAGTAATTAAAAAATGATGGTGACCAAGGTTATTTAAAGTCAACTAACGTTAGACTAAAACTAAGCATGATAATACATTTAGTTAAACTCTGATTCAAACTAAAGGTATACATATAAATAAGTAAAATGAAAGTGTACTTGTAAAATAAAGCAAATTAAATTGAAATGATAATGTCTGACCCCAAACGTAACTAACAAAAAACAAAAAATTAACCTGAAGACTAAAGTTTTGTCTTTTGACAATGGCCACTCTGAGCTAAGAGGAGATTTTTTAGAAATAGAATGGGTCAACTTCAGCTAGTACTAGGTCAACAGCTTATACACCTTTCATAGTCATCAAATAAAAAGTTAAGTACTTTTTACACTAATCAAGGACTGTATGAGCATACAGTACAGTAAAATTATACATTCAAATAAGTAACAATTGGCATTAAAGGGGCTATATGTAACTTTCAAAAATATTGTGTTTGTAGCGATACCGCATGGCCGTCAGGTGCACTGCACCAGTAACCTGTTGCTCGCTCTCCCTTGTGTGCTCGTCATACGTGCTCGTACGTACACAAACGAGCATCAACATGGCCCCTGAAACACTGGATATTTACTGGCATCATGTTTCCAGAGGAGGTAAGTGGTCATACACATGTGAGAGTCCGTGAAGGAGTCTGTGTGTCTCATTCTCCATCCTACAAACGACAGTCTCGGCAGGCACTGCCTGAGAGCAGGAGTGTGTAATGAGTTTGTCCGCCTGTGAGAGCTCCTAGGATGGATAGAAGTGTGGTGAAGGCGGCCTCTGGCTGTGCAGGTGAAGACCGGGAGCAACATCTACTTTTTCACATCAGTTAAACTTTCGCTTATTAATGGGCGATAAAATACAAACGCAGTATTTTTGAAAGTTACATATAGCCCCTTTAAACAAAGATTAATGAGGAATGGAAAACAACTAAAAATAATAATAATTTGAAATGATCTTCCTGTAATATTACTAATGGCTACTCACAAGCAGGGGAACCTGCAGAAAGGAGAACATCTCCATCACCTCCTCAGTAGGTTTGCCCATATGTTCAACTCTTTTATATAGCGAGCGCTTCATCCTGTCCTTGATGTTGAGGAAGTCTGGCTGTCGCCAACGCAACTCATTATTGATCGCACTTATGTGCTCCCTGAAACTCAAGTCATCCTCCCCAACAACTTCCAGGTCCAACAAAATCTAAGAAGAAATATAGCAAGACACAGTGTTTGTATTCAGGGTGTGAACAGCGTAGGAGTTACACAACTATAAGAAATCAATAATTTGACGCAAAATAATTATTTAAAAATGATTTGATTGATTTAAAATAGTCTTTGACAAGAGCTGTGTTAATAGCAAGTATTCAACAAAGCCTGTTGTCTAATGTCTAGATGTGTAGGTAATGTAAATGTTCTCAAGCCAAACATACTACAATATTTCAATCATCCAAAAAAAATTCAAACCTCTTGTGTTGGATCAAGATCCCCAGAAGACATCACAAACTGGACATTTGTAGGTTTCCATTACCTCTGAAGGCCTCTTTTGAATCGATTAGGTTAATGCTCTGGAGCCATTTGCATACATCATCAATAGTCCAGTGGTCTGTCATCTGAATTGAAAAGAAAGAAAAAAAACATTATTTTGTATTATCCTAACACTTATGAACTCTAGGCTGCAACCAAACAGGCGAAATACATTTTCTGTTCTACTTTCTTCTTACTGTACCTTCTATTTTTGTGGTTGTTATGCAGCACAAAACCAAACTAAACCCCATGTATGTGTAAACCTTCTTGGTATTAAACTAATTTCTGATTAGATTTTCGAAATAATAATGATTTAACATGTTGATATTATTCATCCTATTTGAAGCATCAGATTTTGCTTTACAGCACAACAACTTTAAGATCCTTAACCACTGTACCTTCCTCATTAAACTTTAACCATTACTAAGCTGATAATAATAATAATAATAATAATAATAAATGTGTAATACTGCAGGAGTACTACATGAAACACAGTTAGAAAAGTGTCCCACTTAATATGAAAACACTGCCCCTGAACACCTTTACTGTAGTGAAAGTGGGGCAAAAAGTCCACAAAATACAGTTTCCAAGAAAAAACTATGTGTGCTCTTATTTTGATATGAGAACAGGGTAATTAATAATTCATGTCTGCTGTATCTGAGAAATTAATATTTAAATACATCTCTACATGTGCTTTAAGGTCAAATTAATTTGCTGGTCTGGTCCACTTTTCCTGACCACATAGGCCTATCCAAAACAACTATTCTTAGTTTCTGTTACTTCACAAGTATCATACAGTAAATAATATATTAAATATTGCGTTTCATTGCACTTAAGTGTATTACGATAGTACATGAAGCTCGTAATAGTTGTACAACATTGTTGATACTTTAACTACTCTAACCAGAAAGACGTTTTTTTGCGTTCGTCAAAGCCACCAGACTCCAAACAGTCATTTTACCTCGCACAACTCGGGAGTTGCTCCCGTTGTAACTAACCGAACTAACAATTTGAAACATAAAATACACAAAATAACAATGACTTTGGTGTTGTAAGTGGTAAGTTATCCAGTCAATAACACAAACAAACTCACCGATCGAGGCAGCAGTAGACCAGTTACACCCGTGTCATGCGAGGTAGAATGGATGTTTTTGTCATAGGAGTCTGGTGGCTTTGACGAGCGCAAAAAACGTCTGTTTCTGGTTTAACAAAAATCATCTTACTCATTAACAAAAAGGTGTATCTCTTTAGGATCCTTCCATCATGTTGTTAGAAACCTAAAATAACAATCTGAGCCTGTCAGTGGCAAAAACTACAAACTTTAGTGGACGATCGTAAGCCGTTGCCCAAAATGATTAGCCATTACAGCCCGTTAGGCGATCTAGCCTACTGGACCAATATCAAAACATTTTGTAACTATTACTCATTTCGACAACAATATATGTATAGGGACGATAGGGACCCGTTTTTTTTAAGTTATTCTTTAAGCAGAGTAGCCATAATGGTCAGGAGTAACTGGTACCAGGGTAACGCATGCTAGGAGGAGATTGATACACTTAGCAACATGGACACAAAAATGTCACCACTCATTTCCTTTTGCTTTTCCGTGCCAGCTACAACACCATCGTTGTAAAAAAAAAAAAAAATAGATATCTTTACTCTGTATGTTTGACAAATATCGGTAACCACAAGTTTTTTCTCACCACGGTAATTGTTGTGAGAAAGTTAACGCCAGTTTGGTTAGCTGTTAACTAACCAATAACTAACTCTATGGTAACTGTTTACAACACTAACCCATAGTCATGTTACATTATCGGCACTTGCTACTAAACCCGATTAAAACGCCATGATGGAAACAGATAGCATTTATCAACAAATATAATCTCCATATATAAAAGTCTGTCGGACTTTGTACCCACCTTTTGGTTCGCTGGAAACAGAAGACTAACGGCAGAGTAACGGACGCCCACGACTCACGACAGTTGACACTGAACTGCCCTCGCTCGTCTCTCGTGCACATTCTGTAAAGACAGTGGCTGGTGTTCACAGTCAAAAGACCGCAAGTTTGTAACGTTTTAATGGGATCCACCGTAAAATACCACCTGCTGACTGGGAGGAAGATAACTTGTATTTTAATGTGGGCTCCGCTTTCTCCCAATTTATGGTAAACAGGCCTACTGAAGTCACACATCTTACTGTAAATACGACCTGCCCACTGGGAGAATAGTTTTTTAATTTAAAGATAAAAGGTCAATAAAGTGGTCAGGTGATTAATTCAGTAAGCTCCAGGCCAACATGCATTTAGCATGCATAACTTAGAGTGTAACAGTTAGATAGCAAACACATTGATGTATATACTATAAATATAGGCTATTAAATAAGCTATTACTTATTTGCGGGGCTTTATTTATTAATTAACGAAAATTTCTATAGCCTTTTTATTATCTCAATTATTTTATCCTTGTTTTTTTATAAACAAACCTATTTTAAAGACTAGCCTAATTCGTAAGCAGTAGGCGTGTTTCCTTAAACTTGTGAATTTAAGCACCCTTTTTTTTAAAAAAAGGTTCTTTGTTGTTTTACAGAAAATATCATAGAACCTTTTGAGACAGATGGTTCTTTGTTAGAGGACATAGAACCTTAGGGTTCTATATAGAACCCAGATGTTTTATATAGAACCCTAATGAACCCTTTTTTCTTAGAGTGTACCACCACAGAAAATGTTTGGCTCTTTTAGAACAACCATTGTGGCCAACATTAAATTACAGTAGTGTAGGGATATTTAGCTAACATTTACCCAGCAGGCCATTTTATTCCTGCTATGTTATTTATTTTTGAGCACACCACGCACTGCGGCCTGGGCTCATTCTCTGTGCCACTCCAAAAAGATCCAAACTGGATGTGAGTCCAGTCATATTTTCTTACTGTTTAGCGTCGTTTGTTGCTAGTCGGGCGCTGAAGCGTCACTGGCACTGCTAACGTCGCCTCTTGCACTTGAGCTGGGTTCACTGTCGGTGACTTTAGTTTCTGCTGATCTGCTCGATATATCCGCCGCTCTTTTCTTTCTAATATTTCCCGTTTTGAGCGCCAATGCAAAACATTTGAACCGTCATATTTTCTTTTTCAGCTTTGCTTGTCAACGATTTGATTTGTACATCTTTATTAAAAATAAACACCACAAGAGGGACCTCGTGTACCACCGGTGGTACTCGAACATTTCTAGTCTTCCTGGGGTTCACATTTAAAAACATTTGAATATGGACCCCAAGGTGGCAGCTACGTCCATTATTTATACAGTGTATTCTCTCAGTTAGTATCTGTTACCGAGTTATGGCAGCTTCATTTCTCTTTACTGCCTCTGAGTTATTTAAGGTCACCACTGTAAACGCTGCAGAAAGAAGTGAATCAATAAATGAAAAATCCAAGTCGGAGTCAATATAAACCTTTATAGTTCAGTGATGCAGTGACTGTGAGGGACTTAAAGGCAAGTTAAGAAGAGACAAACAGAAAGAGAAGTGTGTGTAGGAGTTTGCAGGATCAGTCAATCTGTGGTAACGTTGCAGGTGGATTTTAATAGAAGACTCAATCTGTGTGTTTGGGAACAAAGAGCCATTGTTTCTGGATTCATGGAGGAAACTGGGTCTGTTGACTGTGAGCAGAGAGGAGCGGCTTTATCTGCAGACTGTCGGGTTGGCTCATTAACAGGAGACACAATCTGCTTTCTTCCTGAGCAGGAATCTTTATCTTGGCTCCCCAGTTTGTTTGTTTGTTTGTTTACTTGTATTCGTTGATGAAATGCTGAGAGCAGAGCGCAGAGCGACTGTGTGGCCTGGGTTATTTTCTGATTTCTGCTCTCTATTATATTCATGTTGCCATTTTTAGTGCTGAGCAGAACAACTCCTCAGAGGAGCGGCTGCGAATGAAAGACTTCTTATCAGATGAACGGCAGGTTTTAATCTCGTGTGTGTCACTGTGTCGATTCAGACCCACGAGATCTGTATGAATTCTGCTACATGCTGTCTTTGTTGCAGGCGAGGGTCTGGTGCCGAACTATCACATCTCATTCAGAATAGTATCTTCATCTGAAATATGAGGAGCCAATTTATTTCCTGTATACCCACAGGTGGTGCTCTGATTACTCATTTCACCCAGATCAGAAAAAACACATCTCAGAAACTGAAGGAGCAGTCGCTGCATGCAACCCCTCAAATGATATTTCAGAGTACTTCATGTTCTCTTAACATACCCTGACCTACATGATGGAAACATTTCTCTTTGACATTTTCAAACCACTGTTCTGATACATTTTCACTTCGTACCTCGAACATGTCTGTGTCCTCGTATGAAGCTTCAACCATGAGCAGGAAATGCGTCCATTACTGAAGAGGTGTCAGGGTATTGAAGGGTCGTCCCATTTCATAGGGGGAGATTTCACCACACCCCTTGTAACTTTGTTCCGAGGAGAAAAGGGACACTCGAAAATGAGGGGAAGGGGTAAAGTTTAGAAATTGGGACTGAGCCTAAGTCCCATGTCATTCCACTAAATATGAAGCTAAGGCCAGGCAGAAGTAGATAGGCTTTATTTTTTCACTCGTGCAAAGAATCAACAATTTGGATTTTACATGAAATATGAAGCAGATTTGTTTATTTTAGAAAAATGTGTAGGATAAAGCTGTTTACCTTTTCTTAGTACATAAATGAGTCTTGACAGGACATTGACTGCAGAGTGCCATCAGCCTCCTCAGCAGAAAATAACTCTGGGAGAGTCTCTGATTTATAAATCAGGTTTAAATGTGATTTAAATGTCAAACTATTCCTTCATGAATGACTGAACAGGTCTGGTCTCATATTTAGTCCCATGCTTTTTCTGTAATGTATTCATATGAAACACGTGTGCACTAATCTGATTTGGATTCATGCCAGGATGTCATGTTGGCTGTGTGGAGACCCGCTGGGTGAACTGTGTCATTAGTGGGATTGCTCGGATTAATCCTCGAATCCAAATGTTTACTTTCTATTCCAGCGAGTCAAATGGTCACCAGGGACACCAGCCGTGTGACGTGTGAAATAATTACAACAAAATGACCCACCTTGCTCCTGGTGGAAATTATATAAACAGCCACGGAGGTCAGAATTTCCAGGCGAACGGTTTGGAGCTGATTCACGGTCATGGTTCCTGAGTGCGGAACTGACATGAGAAACAACAGTGAGTGAACGGGGAAATGTCAGGTTGGTAATTTTAGTTTCAATTTTTAATAGCATCCTCTGTCTCCGTACAAATGAGACGTGACAGGATGCCAGCCTTTTATTGACCGGTTGACATTTAAACCATTAGAGGATTTCCCGCCGTATCCAATCATCCCGTCTGCAAACAAATGTTGCCGTGCAATTCTCAAAACAGACGCCCCCCCCCCCTCACCGTGCTGTCAGCCCTAACAAATATAAAGCGTTACTGCCACTGACATGCATGCACACTCTCTCAAGGGCGAGGACACAGATCTGAATAAGGACACTTCACCCTAACTGCTGCAGGGCTTCAGGGGCGTGCAAGCCTGGGACGGCGTGCACTGACGTATTAAAGAGAACGACTCACTTTGACAAGAGAGATGGATTGTTATTTTAGTTCAAGGTTGGACTGAATTTTCTTAATCTAAGAAAGAAATGAAACAAGGAGCTGAGTTACTAATCTGTTCATCTCAGACAAACAGTGGAATTTTCCACTCTGACTTTAGGTTTCTGCATGAAGTCAGGGGAGCTGATGTGAGAACACAGCAGGAAATATTCAGGAAAGTTTCCCTCAAGTGGGCGGGAGGGGGTGATGACGTTTATTTCCTGTGACTGATGCGTGGCCATAGACTGTAACGCAAACGAATGGTGCAATCTCTGTATACAAAATGAAACTGCTTCATCCGTCAGTGTGTATTTCTCTACTAGTGATGGGGACATAAACTCTTTCAAATCCCCAAATCAATACTGCCAAGTCTCGTAACGTTAAACCTTGAGTGGAGTCATTTGTTTTAAATCAAATCCCTTGTGCAAAAACATACATTTTTTAAATTGTATATAATTTCTAGTCAACAAGAACATGAGCACTGTGAATCAAATAAAACCAAAATGCCTCCCCCTCAACTGTCAGGTTAAAAATAACACCCTCAACTCAGGCTGCTGCTGCTGTGGCAGCGGAGGGACAGTCCTCCTCCTCCTTCACTCATAGTGGTGAGATCATCCAAACTTTGTGTAGCAAGTCCAGATGGTTAGAAATAGAATCTAACGCTGAAATCTGTTGAAATCGGCAGGATAAAAGCTAGCTAGCTAAACGAGTTAACATTATGATGTGTTGAAGGTCGGCTTAGACAAAGGTAAATCAAACATTATCATGATACCTTCAAATGTAACATTAAAGTAGTGAGATGTAAGATATCTACTAAATTATCTCATAAAGTGAGCTTACTCTATGATCAGACATGAAGGAAACATGCTATGTTGAAGTGCTGGCTTCTCTGACAACAATGCAGCAGCCAGTATGTCCTCCTTCTAACTTTAGATTCTGGTCCTGAATGGTCTGGATTTGTTTGGACCAGAGAAGGTAGGCGGTTTTAAGGCACCCCCACACGGCCGTTTTGGACGCCCCTCGGTTTGCCAGATATGAGAGCAGTTATCAGGTCAAACCAACAGGTGTTGCAGCGATGGAAGCGGGCAAGAGAACTGGTTCAGATAGAAGTGATTGTACCCGACCTAAAAAGCCTCTGCATGTTTCTAATAAGCTCCACGAGCAGAAACGTGCTCAAACTAGGATCAATATTGGAGATGCTTTTGAAAAATGGAGAGAGGTTAGAACACAGAAAGGTTTACAGACCGATGCAGAGCTGGATAAACACTGAAGCTTCAGTGTCCACCACATGGTGACCTGCGTGAGCATCCACTTTAGAGAGGACGGGGGGGGGGGGAGACAGCTCTCTGATGTTTTGAATTAGGACTGCAGTACCCATTTTAAACACTAGGTGTCAGAGTGACATATTGCTCATTTAAAGCTTGTTTAAATATATTCAGATCTTCTGAGTCTTAAACTCAGGAACAGACCAGTCATCAAGCTGACTTGAGGAGAAACTAAAGTTTGGATAAAAACTCAAAAGATCTGAGTCCTGGTTGTTTTTGCAAAATGCTCTTAATCAGAGGAGGACTCCTAGAGAGGAGGGGGGGGGGGGGGGGAGACAGCTCTCTCTGATGTTTTGAATTTGGACTGCAGTACCCATTTTAAACACTAGGTGTCAGAGTTACATACTGAAAAAGAAATGTAGGTTTTCGTGAGAAACTTCACTAAATACATCAAATATGTTTAGAGGATACATTTGTTAGTTTTCTTTAATAATAGGAAAACGTTTGGGTAGTGGTATCAATAAAGACTGAGATCGTTAAGGAGTATAATATCAATACAAAATTATTCCTATTTCCTGCTCCATCATTGTTACAGTGAATATGTCAAACTACCCGTTACATTGACATAAAGACAAACAAAAGTCACATCGTCTGTCTCCGTTGCTTCATCCGCCGTTCTTTTTACGTCGTACACTGCCGCCCGAGAGCGCCCCGTCAGACGAGCACAGTCTCTAACTGTGAGGGACGTTTGCACACTCTAGAAATCATCAGGAGTGAAAACAGTGAATGTGTAGATACTTTGGATTAAACAAGGCAGAAACGTGTTTGTTTACTTTCCTCCCTCTGTATCCTAAAAATAAAGTCAGTTAATCTTCTGTGCAATCAAAACATCCACACAGACCATGGGAGTGAAGGCTTCACTGTCAGACTGACTGACAGCCCGTCTAACAGAACAACAGACTGACTGTGACAGCTAATCATGCACTCTCAATCTGCTTAGCAGCTGTAGAGCCTCTCTGTCTGCAGTGTTTGAATTATCCCTCCGGTCAGAAGCATTTCTGCAGCGTTAAATATCATCACTGCACTTCAAGTCAAAAAGCATTTTTGACCCTCTAAACCAAAATGGAGAGAGAAAAACAAAATTGGGGCTTTTAAGGTCATACACAATATTGATTTTGAAGCTCCAGCCTTCACAAATTGGCCCCCCTCTGGCAGCGCTTTTTGGGCAAACTGAAATAAACCCGACAAACAGCAGGAGCAGCAACCACTTTGAGGTTTGTTATATATATAAATAAATGAAAAGCATTCAGTGTGAAAACCCCAGGCACCATCAGATGTATGAACGTGCAGGAAAAACTGCAGCAAACACAATCTGAGAATGATTGAATTTAAATACATGCAAATAAAGTTCTACTGTGAAAAATGTAAATCAACCTGTTTGTGCAGGATTTACGTTTAAAGACTCCAATAAATAATTCAACAGTAAAAATACATGTTACAGTTTACTGTCGATGCAGAAAAGATATCAAGCTCATCCCGAGTTTTTAACATTAAAGATCTTTTTCTTTTTGAATTTGTAGTTGAATCATCTTCCACATGCAGCCGTGGACTGATCTGATCCCAGCTCAGCTGAAGAACAGGTTTGAAATAACACTGAATATGATCAATGTTTATTAGCACAGGCACACGGGGTAATACCTGAGCAGCAGCAGGCTTCAGGGGTTATGAATACACTTAAAGACACTACCTAAAGAATCAATTTATATGTGTGGCTCCTCGCCATTAACAGTGTGGCTGTCACATCGTGTTAGCTGGGAGGGTTTGAGAAGCTGTGTCATTAAGCTGCAGAACCTTATTAGACACTGCTGCTCTTTCTCTCCTCTCTAACTGCCTCACACACGCACACACACGCACGCACACACACAGACAAACACACACAGACACACACACAAAGCTCTGACTCATGTGACTGAGGTTTCCTGCCATGTCCAATGCAGCACTTACACATTTAGCAAAAGTGAAGTTAGTGTATTAAAGGATGCATTAGGTCTGTGTGGTGCTAAATGGCTACTTTGGCACTAAAGGAAAACAACGACACATTTCAGTGAGGAAGTTAATTTATTGGTTCTTGACATCATGCACGAATGAGGAAATAGCTTTTTTGTTAGTGCAATCGCTTTTCCTAAGTGACATATTTCCCTACACTGAACCAAGCCATGGCCTTGTTGGTGAAGCTGCACGTGCTTACTAACGTTTGCTGACATCATTTAATGAGGGGAATGTTTCAAGGTTCAATCAGACAAATGTTGTCGGCGTCTCAATCCACTTACAGATAATTAGAGGAGAATTACCGTCTGATGTTCTGGGATTTTTATCTTGTGACATCACACATTTCTCTACTGTAAGGCGACCTTGAGCGCCCATAAATAAAATGTATTACTATTTTTATTATTATACGCTTCATTCACACATGCACAAAACTCCTGAAATACTCCTGAAGTTTTCGTGGTGAGCTGCATGTGTGAATGCAAAAAGCCACTTTTTTCACAGCAGCAGGTTAGCTTTCCACTTTCAGGAGTGCATGTGTGAAAACAGCTATACATGCTTACAGAGATTGTAGCCTGTTTCCTGTATCTGGATAATGTATGGTTTGTATCTCCAGGCGACCTCCTGACTACCTGAGGGCGTTACTTTGTGATGATCTCACACACAAACACACAGCTGCTGCTGTCAGTGGCAGACTTACTAGAAACACTGGCCCTTGAATGTTTTTTTCAACCACCTTTTTTCTGCAAATTTTCAAATGCCAGCAGCTTCAGAACAAAACAATACTGTACATGGCGAAATGTCAGACCTAAAAGAGTTTTTATTGGCCATTTGGGAGCAGTGCAGAGAGCCAGCAATGACCAAAACTGACATGGCAGTCTACGCCTGCCGCAGCAGAACAAAGGGCTGATCCAAGCCTGTAAGGTCATTATCAAAAAAGGAAAGTTTGTGTAGGTAGAGAGAGTGTCTGCTTCCAAGGAGAAGCTGGTGGATGATTTGAAGGGGAGTGTTCTAATAATATAAGGCTCTGCCTCCCGTGATACTTTTGGAAAACGACCAAAATAACAAAGAACAAGTTCATTAAATGACCTAAAGCTAAATAGAGCAGCAGCACTCAGGTCAAACTCTCAGTGGATTTGTAACTTTAAATGACCCCTTTTACATTAAAGTACTCATTTGATCATTTTATATAAATTATTGATTTTGATGGTTATTGGTTGCTAATGTCCGGAAGGGTGTCTGCCTCCCGAACCCAAACGTAGATAATTCCAAAGGAGAGGGGCCTGATAACTGAAGGCTGGAGGCCATACTGCTTTTGGGTAAATAAAACTAAGTAATGAGTTTAAAGTTGCTGATTTCAGGAGTGTTTGTCATGGCTTCGAGTTGACCTTCACATCCTGTTGCTTCATCTGCTGATGCTTATAGTGCCCAGCTGCACCCTCATTCAGCTCCTGCATATTATTCTCCCCCAGCCAGTTGATGAATTTAAAGGGGGAATACTGTGGAGTTTCCCTCACGCTGTGCGCCCTGGTTTCAGAGAGGAATGCCATTCTGAGAAAGTGAAACACATTAAAATCTTTTCCCTCAGCCTGATAAAAGTCAGCGAGAGAGAGGAGCCCCAGTTAAAGTAAAAAAACACTTAAACTGCACTCCAACTTCAGCAGAGTTTTCTAAAAGCGATAGAAGCTAATGATCCACTGGCAATGCTAAGATAAAACTGGGCCACTGCCTGTTGACATGTTCTGGCAGCTCCATTATGAAGCCGATGATTTGACTTTGTTGGGGGATTATACAGTTCTCTATGTATCCTGCAGCACCAAACACTGTGCAGCAAAGATATCAATAAAATGCAGCAGGCAGTGATTTGGACTTCATACAGCGTCTTTCTCATGCTCTTTAGAAACTCACAAGGGTTTGTTTCAGATCCCGTCCTCTGTGCTGGAGATTTAATCTGGCTGATAAGAAATGGATGCTCTTCTTTGGATCAAATGGCCGTGTCCAATGTGGGTTTTGACATTTTCTGACCAAACACTTCAATTGAGGAATAACCAGCCGGCGTGGCGAGTGTCAGGGTCAGGCCGGGCGACGAGGACTTCATTTCATGTATGATAATCCATCGCTCTAAAGTTGCTCTTCATCAATAACTCCAAAGGCGAGCTCTGATTATTCTGGCTTTGAAGCTCTTCCAGGACAGGCTGACAGACCGTTTGAAATATCACGTCACACGCTATGAAAGCTCTGCACTCTGATGAAATGTTGTCACCCTTTGAATCATTGTTTCGCCATGCGTTCGTGATGTGACCTCTGTGATAGGTCTACCCATGATTCACAGGCTGAGGGGGAGTAGTCTGATTCCTGCAGCCTGTGCTGGTACAGCTCAGATGTTTCTCTCCAGTTTTACCTCTCAGAAAACTTCTACATTAGCAGGCCAGACCTTGCTCGGCTTGCAAGGTCTGCCCATTTTGTCTGATCATAAATAATAAATTGATTAAAATGAGCTGCATTATACGGCTAAATGGCTGGAGCACTATTTGAATGTAAACACTGGTTTCTCCTCCATTTATCCATTTATGAGCCCTGCATTAAAATACCAAACAAAAGCCCTGAGCACTCAGCCTAAAGAGAGCAGCTCTGCAGTAATGAATGGAAATACGCTCAATAAAGACGCTTGCAAGGACAATATTTTCCAAACGCCTTTGTTTTTGCTGCAGTTATGACATTTTGTTTTTATGAGTCTAAAAATAGTCAGTCAGTAATTAGTGAATAATAAAAGGACTTTTTTATTTAGTCTTTTCAATATTTTCAGTAAAAAAGCACTGACTAATACCTGCAGTGAACTCCGAAGAGTCAGTCTCCAGAAACATACCGTAACTTGAGGTTCAGTCAGGAACACTTTGTCAAAATGGAAACTTTGACGCACTTATTTATATTTGGCGGTATGGCTCTGTGAGGGATCTCCCTGCACTTCCACGTGCTTACGTGGAAAGCATTAGGCAGGGAGATCCACATTCCTGCCCTTCCCGTGCATACAAGGAAAGCTATAAGGCAGGGAGATAAGCAGCAAACCCCCCCAGAGCAAGCATGACATTGATTAAGTCAGAATAGCATTAAGGAGGAGCAGGGGAGGAGGAGGGATGTAAATGCGCTTGCAAATGCGGCATGCAGAGGGAGCAGAGAAGCATAGGCAGGCTAGAGCAGTTTAAATAAGGCGGCATGAGAACTATTTGGCCAATAGGAGGCTTTCAGCAGATCAGCTGGCAATCAACTGATGAGGCTTGCATCAGCTGACGCGAACTCTGGCACAATAGAGCGTGACTCCGTGGTCTGCCTGAACTAACGCGAGGCTCCATTTTTGGTGTATTTTTGCACATGGAGGTATTTTCTCTGCAGGATCTTCAGGTGTGTGTGTGAGTGTTGCACATGGAGGTATTTCCTCTGCAGGATCTTCAGGTGTGTCTGTGAGTGTTGCACGTGGAGGTATTTCCTCTGCAGGATCTTCAGGTGTGTGTGTGTGAGTGTTGTACATGGAGGTATTTTCTCTGCAGGATCTTCAGGTGTGTGTCTGTGAGTGTTGTACATGGAGGTATTTTCTCTGCAGGATCTTCAGGTGTGTGTCTGTGAGTGTTGCACATGGAGGTATTTTCTCTGCAGGATCTTCAGGTGTGTGTCTGTGTGAGTGATGCTGAGGTCACAGCAGCACTTAAACTCTCTCATGTAAGAGCTATCAGAAACATGAGTCAGTTTATTTGCGGTAGAGTTTCTGAGGTGCAGCTGTTTCAAAACATGAACTGTGCGTCAGAGAAAGATACCGAGTCTCTTCTTTGTCAGAATAAAACTGCAGAGTTTAGAGACACAAGTGGAGCGTCGGCAGAGTGCTGTTTTATCTCATCAGGACCGACACGCTAACATGAGTAACCGCTCTTTGTTTAAATTGTGCTTTTGAAGTGACATCATTTCAATAAGGTAAAATATCATTTACTCTCCCCCCATAACTTAAATGGATTTATTGAGTAGTTAATATCTATATTTGAAAAATTTAGAAATAATTGTAGATAACTAAATATGGAGCTAGCAGCAGGTTAGCTTAGCATAGCACAAAGGCTGCAAAGGGAGGCTCAGCCTGGCTCAGTCCAATGGTATAAAAAGTTATAAAGACAGAAACTGTGTGTGTACGAGAGCAGGAAGGTGCTGAGGATGCTTCAGTACCACGTTGATAAGGGGAGGAACATGTGCAATCTGTAACAGTTCATAATGAAATCATAACTAGTTCATTAGTGTTGTAAATTATAGCGTTAACATATAATACAGTGCCAATAACTGGTCAGCTGTGATGAATAGTTTGTAGCGTAGTTGTGAAAACTGTCACAGACCTGAACACTTTGTTTTGTCTGCACAGCGTTCGTGCCTTTGGGTAATATTCAAGTGAGTTTCTGGTCTTGCAGGATAACTTCATGTTGGACATTTTAAAGAAGACGTTTCATTTGACTATGGCACTTTTAACATGTAACTGGTCCGGGCCGAGAATCACTCCACCACATAACTCTGAATAAAATGTTTTTTGTCGCTGCAATAGTAGCAGCTTTTCTTGGCAGGTTGCCGCTCTGCTTTCACTCCCAGAGAAATGCAGAGCGTGTCTGGTAAATATTTTGGATAATATGTAATAAGCAGACAGATGCCTGCAGCACCATCGCCCAAGGCTTCAACATGCCACCCTAGGATCTGATGCAGCTCCAGCGTGTTCTGGTGCCCGAGTCCATCAGCTGAATGAATGTGTGACTGAGACGAGGGGGGAGTGTCAACAGGTGCCAGAGCAGCGTGCACAAACAGTTTACTGATGAACCTACCACACAAACACAGTTCAGGGTGTGTGTCTGCGGATCACCTCTGCTGTCTGTCACTTCCTGCAGCAGCTCTGACAGGTTTTACAAACTCTAACTAAACGACTCACGACAGTCGAGTGGCTGCACTCTGAAACACCCCGGGCTTTTTGTTCAACATCCCCACTTATCCTCGCTCTCTCTCTCGAGCTGCAGACTGTGAATAACAAGGCTGAATCTATAAATCGAGTGCAGCTATAGTTTGGCTGAGGAGTTTGCCTTGTTTTATGTCACAAGCTGTTGGTCCTTGTTGCAGTTTGCAGGTTCTAGTGTCCCTATCCAAGTTCCAACACTGGAGCAGACAAGTACTGGACTGTGAGGAACATCTAGACCTTTCTAGACTACTTCACTCAGACATGTGGGAGCTCAAACTGCAGTTAAAACAACATGTTATATCATTTTAACGTTTGGGTTTATTTTTTCTCGGTCATTCTCTTGAATTGTAGGAGTGTCTCAGATGTGCCGCTGTGCAGGAACTTTAAAAACAGTTAGAGGATGAATCACCTGGATTGACTTTCGAGATTTTTTCCACCATTCTATTTTTCATTCATGGAAAAGGCTGGACCGTGTACAACAATAAGAGAGTGAGCCGTGTCAGGCTAGCTGGCTAAACTACTTCTCTCGTTACCAGCTGTGAGGGAGAGTATTATGTGCCTATTCATGGAAGTCATAAAAAGGCAGGTATTATGAAAAAATGAAATGTGGTTGAATCTCGTTAGCTACTCCAGTTTCTGGGACCTGATAGTTGCATACTGACCCACTGTCATTGCTATGTTAGGGGTGCAATGATTACTAATTGTTGTCGATGACAATTGATGACAAAATTGATTGCGGACTAATTTCATTGTCGAGGATTCTTTGGTTACAGCGTTGCACGTGTTCTCATGCTGTGCGCGGACACAACGGAGCTGAGCTGCTGAGGAGTGAGCCATCTTGCATCCTTCCTATCTCTACGGAGAGTTGTTTATGCAAATCAGCGAAGTCTGTGAAGCCACAGGTAATCAGTACAGAACAAAATGCAGGGCCGATGCAACCCCCCCACCAAGTCTTAAAACTTCTAAACTCTGGGAGCACCCTGCTTCAGAGTCCTGACTGCAGCCAGAAAGCACAGGGGAGACTTAGGGCTCACTCACACTAATTGCAGCTAGTCAGTATGATGCTAAAGCACGATTGTCCCCCCTCCCATGTCAAAGGGTGACATGACAAAGCATCTCACACACACGCACACACACACACACACACACACACACACACACACACACACACACACACACACACACACACACACACACACAACTAACTCTAGTTCAGTCAGGAACACTCCTCATTTATTGCAAAGTGGAGCTACAGTTCTGCGTGGCGTCGAAGGCTCTGCTCAAAGGATGCTTCCTGTTGTTAGCTGAGCAGCACACCACAGGTTCCCAGGCAGCGCAGTGTCAAACCCCCCCTAGAATGGTGAACCAAAGGCTTGAGGCAGAAAGGAGGTGGTGGTGGAGGCAAAGCTTTGCCAGCAGCGATGGTGTGAGCAGCTTTGGTGTCGCAGAGATCAGTGAGACAGAAGTTGTGTTTAAATGGAGCGCCTTGATGTGAGAATGAGCTGTGGTTGGAGTGTGATTCGATCAGCTGGCTGTCAGCTGATTACAGCTGGGGCTTTGACTTCTGTGTCCTGCGTGAGCTTTAACACAACGCTTCATTGAAGTTAAAGCCAGGCCAGAAGTATTGCTTTCTTTTTAATGGCATGTGTTGAGTTTAAAAGAGTAATGTTTAAGTTGATTTCTCTTTTTAATAATCGATGACTAGTCGTCTATCAAAGTAATTGTTAGTTGCAGCTCTGGTGTGCTACACGTCTGTAGTATCATTCTTTAACATATCTTGCAATAATTTAAAGGTCACATATTCTGTAAAATCCTCTTCACCATGTTCCTCTAACTCTAATATGTGTCTCTAGTCTGTCTACAAACCCCCCAATGATGAGAAAAGTCCATCCTCTCCGTCTTTTCCCTGCTCCACTTTTCAGAAAATGTGTGCTCAAACAGGCCGTTTGGAGATTTTCCCTTCATGACATCACAAAGGGCAGTAACCCCTCCCCCAGGTGGGTGACACTCCCACAGCTAGGTGTTTGTTCTGCCCTCTGAGTCTGCCTTCTCACCGTAAACAATAGGGCATGGAGCGAGAAAGCCCGAGCCACCCAAGCCCTTCCAGAGAGGGGCGTGGTCAGACACAGCTCATTTACATTTAAAGCTACAGACACAGAAACAGCCTGTTCTGAGCAGGGCTGACATAGAGGGGTTTATAGGCATGATCAAATACAGGATCAGAGTGGATTTACAACAAGACACTTCACACACATGTTTAGAGGAGCTCTGAGACTTATTTACACTGAAGAGGAGGAGGATATGTGAGCTTTAATGTTGAATGATGTCACAGAAATGAATTATCACTTCATGATGATCGTGCTGTGACTCATAAATGATCTTCAGCGAGCGATTTAATCTTCAAGCCGTTAGAAATATTAGAGCAGAGTGACGATGGTTGAACAGTTAAGTCATCAACATTTAAAGTAATGTGGATCATGACCCTCAAAACATCATTAGAATATAAACATTATAACGCATTAGGGTTTCTAGTTTGATCATTAGTGGAATACCTTCATGACATCATTTCTCCAGATTAGATGTGTCTGTAATGGAAAAAGAGATTTAGTTAAATAGTGTGAGCTAACATTGGACCTGATGGTCACTTTCTTCCTCAGTAGTTTAAATAAAGCTTGTAGCCAGATTCACGTCAAGTTAATTATGATTAGACAATAAAAGAGATAATAGAGGCATTACTTCTCACAGATGAAACGTGTGAGGCTGAGCTGACTGAGGTCGTGGTATTCACTGCGTCTAACAGCATACAGTCAAACAGAAGGCGAGGTGAAACAGTCAAAAACAGTTTGTTATTTATTCCTGAGATCCTGGTTTACTCCGCTTTGATTCGTGATTAAAAACAACCAGGACTCAGATCTTTTTAGTTTTCATCCAAACTTTAGTTTCTCCTCAAGTCAGCTTGATGACTGGTCTGTTCCTGAGTTTAAGACTCAGAAGATCTGAATATATTTAAACAAGCTTTAAATGAGCAGTATGTAACTCTGACACCTAGTGTTTAAAATGGGTACTGCAGTCCAAATTCAAAACATCGGAGAGCTCTCTCCCCCCCTCCTCTCTAGAGTGGATGCTCACGCAGGTCACCATGTGGTGGACACTGAAGCTTCAGTGTTTAGCCAGCTCTGCATCGGTCTGTAAACCTTTCTGCGTTCTAACCTCTCTCCATTTTTCAAAAGCATCTCCAATATTGATCCTAGTTTGAGCACGTTTCTGCTCGTGGAGCTTATTAGAAACATGCAGAGGCTTTTTAGGTCGGGTACAATCACTTCTATCTGAACCAGTTCTCTTGCCCGCTTCCATCGCTGCAACACCTGTTGGTTTGACCTGATAACTGCTCTCATATCTGGCAAACCGAGGGGCGTCCAAAACGGCCGTGTGGGGGTGCCTCAAAACCGCCTACCTTCTCTGGTCCAAACAAATCCAGACCATTCAGGACCAGAATCTAAAGTTAGAAGGAGGACATACTGGCTGCTGCATTGTTGTCAGAGAAGCCAGCACTTCAACATAGCATGTTTCCTTAATGTCTGATCATAGAGTAAGCTCACTTTATCATTTCACTCTCTACACATCTTACTGCTCGCTCCTTTAAAGAGCAGCAGTGTTACACCATACAAATGTCAGTATGAATACTGATTCGAGCAGCAGTAGCGTGTTGGTCTCAGCTTTCATTTTTCCTTCCCCGAGGCTTTCCTGTTGCGTTCCTTCATCCATGATTTAGCAAATATAATGCCGAGCTCCATCTTAACAGTGATGGATAACTCACGACCAAATAAAAAACGTCTGGTAACAGGAAGTGCGCGAGAAAACAAGATGTTAAAGGGCACAGAATAATGGATCTCTCAGCGTAAAGATTTATAGGACCCTGACTTTTGTTTCTGCTGTAGGGAAGAAGACGTTTGAGTTTGGACTCCGACAACAACAACAACATTTGATGTGAAGAACAGGTGTTGAGTGTACTCTGTGTTCTATACATTTATCCACCATGAGACAGAAACACTTCCTTTAACGGGCTGAAACCTCGAACAGAACCAGACTGCCACCTAACAGCCTTAAATCTTTAGTTTAGATTTTTCTAATTTCATTCTTTCCTTCAGACTTTTAGTGCGTTTAATCGACTTTGAAATAATGTGCCTTGGATCATCCTTAGTTTATATGTTGTATCACTTTAAAAACACTGAACAGTAGTAGCTTTAGTCTGGCTCAGGATTTCATTTTTTTATTTAACCAAGAAAGAAACTCGCTGAGATTAAAAATCTGTTTTCCCAGAGTGTCTTCACCGAGACAAGCAGCAGCACAATAACAGAGTTTCACACAGACAACGAGCAGCCGCACACACACACACACACACACACACACACACGTGTTGAGCTGTTTGGTTTATTGGCTGTGACTTTATCTCTCTGCGCACAATAGACCGTTAGACTTTTTAACAACGATTCACAGAGCAGCTGTTGTTTTTGAGGCAACAACAATGGACTCCCGTGGACTAGATGCACACCTTCATCCTGCGCACCAGCCATGCACACAGAGGCTCACAAAGTCAAACTGGACACGAGTCAATACCTGAGGCCTCAAGTGCACCGACACTTGGAGTGTTGAAAAAGAGAGCGCCATTTGTATTCATGGTGCGTCTCCAGGTGTTCCTTTGTTCTCCCTCTTGTTAACACACCGACACTGAAACTGTCGTCAGTCATTTTCTTTCTGTGTTTGGTTTTGAACTATTTTCATTGTGTTGTTATTAATAAGCAGGACGACTTTATTTTGTAATGTAGAACTCCAACCTTGATCAAATGATCCCCCCCCCCCGTCAGGTCTTGACACCTGTCACTCACTCGTATTGTCGACAGTGTTCTGTTATTGATTTGTTGTCTGGCCCCCTGAGGAGCACGTAACCCAATCAAATCCAGAAACACAGTTCTCTCTGTGCAGGATCGTCACTCTGTCCCTCAGGTGTCTCAGGTCTTCATTCTTTTAAAGCTTCTCAGCTGTTTTTCCATTTGTATTTATGAGGGGGAATCTCACTCTTAGTGTGGGATCATAATCTGCAGCTTTAATCACTCAATCAGTCTTTAGGAAACGTGTTATTTCCTCACCTGCAGAGTCTTAAAACATATCTGTGATGCATCTGCAAGGAAAAGTCCCCATTAAAACCAGCTTGGACATTAAAACCTTCCCTTTCTGTTAAGTGTTGATACCTCGGAGAGATTCTGCGTCTCCTCTCTCCCATTTTCAGATTTCATTCACCTGCCTGCAGGCTACAATCTCAACGAGGGGAACAAAGGAAAAGAAAATAACACTAAAGCCTTGAATGTGCTGCTGTGAAACTGTGTGGTCGCTCTGCAGTTATCTACAGTACGCTGCTTTTTCTCGTCTCTCCCTCGGTCTCTGTGCTCATTAAATATAAGCTATTATCGGCAGACATCATTCGAAGCACTGTTGCAGGTTGTTAGGCAACTATGGGCCAGGTAACAGGTTAAAAACCATGCACAGGGGCAACTAGAGGGACAGGGAAATGTTTCCCCCCCAGTGTCTGTAAAGTAAAGGAGCATAATGAGGAGCCAGGCTAGCTGTAGACTTTGTTTATCCTCTGCAGAGATGAGTATCCGTGTTAGCGATACTTACTCTTATAAACCAGGACATGAGAGAATCTGTTTACTGCTTTAACATGAAATAAATGCTTTCCAGAGAATTAAAACGAATTCACAAAACTCCCATGAAAGCCAACACATCTACGAGTGTGTTGGGAAAACGTTTTAAAGCTTATTGTGCACGCGTCAGGTAACCGCCTCCGGTGTTCTACACGCCGTAATAACGATGAGCCTTCTTTGTGCAGTCAAATGCAATTCTTCTTCTTTCCTTCAATCATCTTGGACTTGTTTATCGAACTCTGAAGTCTGCTCTCAGCTGAGCCTCTGCACACGCACACACGCACGCACACGCACACGCACACACACACACACACACACGCGAGGTCGACACACAAAGACAGACAGACATCCTTCCAATTCTCGTCTATTGATTTCCAAATGAGGCGTGTGCTTCTAAAATATACAGGAGAAGCAAGCTGCAACTTTTCAACCCAAACTTTTTTTGTCAAGAGAAGAGAAGCAGCCATCTTTCATTGCATGACTCGTCTGCTGATTCACTGACAGCTGCTGCTTTAAATATTGGGATAAGAAATTTGGTATGAACACTGATCTCTGATTTTCAATTTTATTAAAGGTTTATTTTTGTGCCTTTATTAGAGAGATAGGACAGTAGGTAGAGTCAGAAACCAGGGAGAGAGAGAGAGAGAGAGAGTGGGGAACGACATGCAGGATAGAGCCACAGGTCGGATTCAAACCCGGGTCGCCCGCTCGGAGGACTGAAGCCTCCATACATGGGGCGAGTGTACGTACCACTAGGCTACCATCGCCCCCTTCACATTTATTTTTGTCTTTCAATAGTTTTTTTTTCTGGCTAAACAACCTTCCCCATTACATTAACATCTAACATTTAACACTGTCATGAGAGGAAACACAGCCAAGGTCGTACCAAGAAACTGCATCACAAGCATGTATGACCGTGTTGGCCGATGAAGAGTGACACTCAGTCAATAAATGTGTCAGGAGATGTATACTAGAGAGGAATCTGCTTTGCATGTTGTGATACAAACTCGTATATAAGAGCTGGAAGAAAGGAGGACCGAGGCTTTGTCAAACTCTTCAGCATTATTTGGCTGCTTTTCATAAAGCGCCTTGTAATGCAGCCGTACACACAATAACACACGAAGGTCACTTTGACAGGTGGACAGGAGGAGTCAGGGGTCAAACAGTGTTTCCACACAAAGGCAATATGTCCAATTAAGTATATTGTTGGCCGCCCAAGTGTGAGAGAGAGAGCGAGAGACAGAGGCGCATGCAAGAGAGAGAGAGAGAGAGGGGAGAAGTCTGCTGACCTTATGTCTCTCCCACTAATGCAGCCATTGTGTTGCTACGTGGAACTGTACCTTCTCATGCTGTTGTTTAAATACTTTTCTGCAGCTGCGGTGATCGCTGTGATTCACATTATACACGTCATCAATAGTCTAAGCGCAGATCCCCTGATGTGATAACGGAATTTCGAGTGAAACATTCCAAAACGCGGGTAACGTTCTCGAGCCTCTCTAACGTCCTGCTGCTGAATCTCGTCAGAACACACAAAGCTACAGAACGAGGCAAGGCGAGACGAGCAGCTGAGTGAAGGATGTGTGAGGATAAGAGAATGGAAGAAAGTAAGATGAGCTTAAAGACGTTTGTTCACAAACTGTGTTTAAACTATGTTCTAAGTAAACACAATTAAAAAACATGATAATATTCACCACTCCACCGCCCAGGTGTGGCGTGATTTAGTGGGAAACACAACATTTATCATTTTCACCCAAAGCACCGAGCGGTCTGGACCTCAGTCCCTGAATCTTTTCTAAGGGCAAAAATGAACTAGACAGAGAAAGATGGCCGACATGAGGATGTCTGTCTGAATGCGTTAGCATTGTTAGCTAAATAAAAGGCTAATGTTAGCCGTTAGCTAGCAGGAGCTTCTTGTGTTGGTGTTTACAAAGAAATGTTACGGATGCTTTAAGATTTCCTTTTGGCTCACAGTTGAAGTGTTTTAAAAACCCGCAGATTGTTTTGTGGTGACCTTTTCTTGGATTGTGATTGTTCTTCATTTCCTGTTTTACCTGTTCTTGTTTTCTAATAGGGGAGTAACGGTACGTAAGGTTCGGTAAAGGACCTGATGCAACACTTGTCAACACTGTCCGACACGCCGGAGTGGGAGTCTGAGCTAACTCCGATTATGGGGAAGTGTTGGCTGTGCAGAAAGAAAATGGAATCTCAAGTGGACAAAAAACACTTGAACAAATACTTCACAAGTCTTCACACTCTGCGTTTCATTTGCAGAAATAACAGTGGAGCCAAGGAGGCTCAGAAAAACTTCACGCTGAGTGCTTGAGCACACAGCTGTATCCAGGTGATTTCAGCTGGGGAAGATTTATGTGACTTACTCTTTCCACAGAGTAGAGGCTGCAACACCATGATATATTAGAGGCTGCAAAAGTTTAATATTTGACTTACAAACGTATTATTCTGCAGTTTTACAAGGTCAAAAACAAAATCAGCCGTTTAAACGTGGACAACACAAACACGAGATTATAAGACCAATAACTTTGACAGCAGATTTACAGCCGCAGCCTACGAAAGCAATAAATAAGCCTTAATGATGTGCAGCACTTATAATGAGCATCACACCCCGCCAAAATAAGATCCAGCACCATCCAGTGTGTGTGTGGGGGGGGGGGTTCTGCATCATCAGCACGTTTCTGTCCAAATCACGGATCAATGAACTGAAAGAAGTATCTTTAAACATGTTTTCTTCCCTGTCTTGGTACTTGGTCTGATGTAAAGCTGTCAAAATGTTTGATACTTTGATACTTCCTGTTTTAAAACCATTAATCTCAGTTATTTAAAAGCTCCCATCTCGTCCTCATGTTCACCTTTCATGTCGTCAGTCTGTGAAACCTTCAGAGGAGCTGCACATCATCTTATTTATCTGATACTGGCGTCAGTAATATTTACAGTCTATGGTAAAAACCCTCATTTCAGCCTCTACATGGAACTATTTCAGCTGCTGTCTCTTTAAGGCCCCCCTCACTTCCTTCTGATTGGCCAGCTCTCTGGAAGCCTTCCAGGGAGGGGGGCAGAACGCTGCAGGGCTGCCAGAGGTGGGCTGCTCTCCAGTGCTGGGAGAAGAGAGTCTCTGTAAGAAGTTTTCACGTAGAGGCTTGAAGCCGTCTTTTGTTTTCATATCGGGGAACTATGGCGTGATTTGCAGAACAAGCTGTTTAGCGCCCTCTGCAGACTCATCCTGGGATTACTCCAACATACGATTACCTCGTGATCTGAAACTTTGCCCACGTTTAGTTTGGACATCCAGCATTGTAACTCTATGAGAGTTTTAAAATGGAGATCAACAGAAAAATGATCTGTTAACTCTAATAATTTCGGGACGCTGATCCAAACTAGGTTGTGAATATTGATATGATCACTTTTTCCTGTCTTCTATCATATAAAGGAATTCCATTTATTATAAGCAGAAAATAAATCTATTCTCTTAACTCTGTGTGCTGCACGAGTCTGCTTCATTCTGTGGTTCTGGTCCTGCAGATCCTGACTGTGGAAGAGTTCACACTGTTTCTGTTTTATTGTGAAAGGTCAAAAAGAAATCACACCAACAAAGTGCTTCGATGCATCGCTGAAAAAGAAAAGGTCAAAGTCAGCAACAGCCCTGATTAAATGATCTGATTAGTATGTCGTAAAGGTTTTTTAATCTAATCAAGTAAAACGAAGCAGGAAACTGGATTACATGATAAACACGCTGGAGTGCATACAAATAACCTAATATTAGTTTGTAATGTACAGGGTTTGTACATGCGCAAGGCCGCCCATAAAGGGGGCACAGGGGGCCCAGTCTCCATGTGCTGGTTATCAGCATTACTCCTGATGTCTGGACACTTTGAAGCTGAAGGACTCAGTTTTTCATTCTTTGCTAAACTGACAGAGAAACTTCTGATAGACATTTTGCCATCTGTCTGTTTCTCGTCACTTCCGCCACAGTCACACAGGAAGCAGCTGCTCCCAGCATGCACTGCAGCGTCTGCTGAACGTGCCCCCCCCCCCCGAGGTGCACATCTGTCCCGCTGCAGATATGATGAGGAGTGCTCACACAGCAGCTTTAAGCACCTTTATGAGCTTGAACATATGTTTAGTGTATTTCTCTATAAATGTAAAACAACAGCTGTTTCTCCACATCTGCATTTATCCGACACTATAAAGTAGATCTGAAATGTGTAGATGTGACCTTCCTCAACATAAAGGAGAGATGAAATCTTCAGTGTTTCACCACAGACATGACATATAGAACATGTTACACTCTCATCCGCGCCCTACATCCGACATGCTGCCATTAAAGGAAGTCATGTTCAGTCCCAGAATGAGCTGCAGGGCGATGAATGAATGTGGCCTTCATCTCTTTAAAATAAATCAAAACATTTCTAAAATTATCTTCTGTATAAATAATGTAGTGCCGGCTTTAATCGGATGTGTGGTCGTATATTTTTCATCACAGATGATGTGCACGGAGGAAAGCCCTCCTGCAGTTTCAGCTGCTGCTCATTCAGCAGTTACCATAATGTGGAAGGTGTGACCTACAGGCGAGAAACAGGGGGCTGCTTCATCTGTGTGGAACAGTTAACCTTTATCTTTTTATCTAAAGTGTATCTGAAGTCACAGGGCGGCTGTGGATCAGTGGTAGAGTCGGTCGTCTCTCAACCGGAAGGTCCGGGGTTCGATCCCCAGCTCCTGCATCATCGTCGGCGTATGAATGTGTATGAATGGATGAGTTAATACTGATGGTCTCTTTACTCAGCAGCCTCTACCATCAGTGAGTGAATGTGTATGAATGGATGAGTTAATACTGATGGACTCTTTACTCAGCAGTCTCTACCATCAGTGAGTGAATGTGTATGAATGGATGAGTTAATACTGATGGACTCTTTACTCAGCAGCCTCTACCATCAGTGAGTGAATGTGTATGAATGGATGAGTTAATACTGATGGTCTCTTTACTCAGCAGCCTCTACCATCAGTGTGTGAATGTGTATGAATGGATGAGTTAATACTGATGGACTCTTTACTCAGCAGCCTCTACCATCAGTGAGTGAATGTGTATGAATGGATGAGTTAATACTGATGGACTCTTTACTCAGCAGCCTCTACCATCAGTGAGTGAATGTGTATGAATGGATGAGTTAATACTGATGGACTCTTTACTCAGCAGCCTCTACCATCAGTGAGTGAATGTGTATGAATGGATGAGTTAATACTGATGGACTCTTTACTCAGCAGCCTCTACCATCAGTGTGTGAGTGTGTATGAATGGATGAGTTAATACTGATGGACTCTTTACTCAGCAGCCTCTACCATCAGTGTGTGAATGTGTATGAATGGATGAGTTAATACTGATGGTCTCTTTACTCAGCAGCCTCTACCATCAGTGTGTGAATGTGTATGAATGGATGAGTTAATACTGATGGTCTCTTTACTCAGCAGCCTCTACCATCAGTGTGTGAGTGTGTATGAATGGATGAGTTAATACTGATGGTCTCTTTACTCAGCAGTCTCTACCATCAGTGAGTGAATGTGTATGAATGGATGAGTTAATACTGATGGACTCTTTACTCAGCAGCCTCTACCATCAGTGAGTGAATGTGTATGAATGGATGAGTTAATACTGATGGTCTCTTTACTCAGCAGCCTCTACCATCAGTGAGTGAATGTGTATGAATGGATGAGTTAATACTGATGGACTCTTTACACAGCAGCCTCTACCATCAGTGAGTGAATGTGTATGAATGGATGAGTTAATACTGATGGACTCTTTACTCAGCAGCCTCTACCATCAGTGAGTGAATGTGTATGAATGGATGAGTTAATACTGATGGACTCTTTACTCAGCAGCCTCTACCATCAGTGTGTGGATGTGTATGAATGGATGAGTTAATACTGATGGACTCTTTACTCAGCAGCCTCTACCATCAGTGAGTGAATGTGTAGGTGTGACCTGCGGTGTTAAAGAGCTTTGAGTAGCCAGAAGACTGGAAAAGAACGAAACAAGCTCAAGTCACATAAGGCCCTGACACACCAAGGAGGCCGTTGGTCCGTCGGTGAGCGGTTGTCGTCCTGGTTTTTGCGTTGGGTCCAGCTCCTTCGCTACCCGTCGGCCCCAGTTGGCCTTTTTTTGGCCACATGTTAAATCGGCGTCAGCAGTCGCCGCCGTGGTTGGTGAGGGGAATCTCTCTGATTGGCTGTTCAGATAAGCGAATCAGTGCACGAGAAGAAAAACGGGCCGACAACGCGAGTGCCATTTTCAACTTTTTATCAGACATTTTTGATGAGAAGTAGGCTGCCTATTACGAGTGGTGAGCGACAGCAGTGAGAAAATGGTCTTCTCGTATCATAACGGTTTATTTATCCGCATTCTTCTTCGTCCTCTTTCGGTTTCACCTTTTTGGAATGACGATTACAGACTACCGCCGCCTGCTGGCACGGAGTTATTTCCTCTCACGCATGCACAGAACGTATGTGGTGGTTGGCCGTCGGCTGTAGTCTTTGCGGTGTGTTCTAGAGCAACTGCGGCCTTCGTCCCCACTAGCTCTTTGCCGTCTGCTTTGTGTGTCAGGGCCTTTACAAGCAAGCCTGGTACGTGAAATATTTCACATTTACTAATACACACACAAACCATAAATGTGAATACAGAAGGTGTTAGATCGCTGCAGCTCCTGATGAGATGTTTATTTAAAGCTCGATGTAGCAACAAGACAAATCAAAGTGCTTCACTCAGAAGAGCATCAGAGAGCAGAATAAACACGTAATGAGAGAGCATTTAAAATGATTCAGTGAAGCTATACAAGCCAAGAAGAAATGATGCTAAGGTCATCTTAGCTCAAAGTTAGCACAAATATATCTTTAGACAGACATTTGATTAGAGATCTGTGTTAGAAAGAAGAAGTGCAGAAAGAAAAACAATTCTCATCGAGTCTCAGTCTGCTCGTCTGTCTCCTCTTTTACTTTGAAAACCAAGTCAGAGTGAAAAGAATAAATAGTTCTAATTAAGGGACTGTGTCCTCTAACGGCAGCGCCCACGACCTCAGTTTCAGAGCGCTCCTAGGCGCTCATTGTTGCTAGGATACCAAATGTAACTCCTGCTCCCCTTGGTAATGACAGTTAGATCTGTTTTAGTAGCTCTGTGTGTGTGTGCTCATTATTCGCCTTTATTTAAGGAAACATCACCAAGAAAACATGAAGACACGATGAGTTGTGTCCTGACATCCGCAGCAGCTCTACGCCTGAAACCCTTCCCTCCAGAAGACGAGTCGCACTAGTTTCTCCTCCGCCATCGTTGTTGACAAAGCTGAGATCAGAGGTGAGCTTCATGAATTTGATTGGTCGGTGAGGGAGAAGTGAAACTGACGAGCGCTGCGTGTGCTGCTCCTAAAGTTGAACCTTTTCCAACTGAGAGCCAATAGCCTCTACACATGGGCCGTGCAACATAACCTTCTAGGTCATCTGGCGCCCTCTGTGCTGTCTCTTAAAAAATAAATCTTACACAATGAATCAGTTTGCAAATGAAATTATTTCAACAGAAGAAAATAATTGAGAAGAAATGCCGACCCTTAAAGGTTTCTAACCATTAAAACCAGCATGGATCAAATGAAAAAGAAGAGGTGAAGTAATGAAAAGAGGGCGCTCATAAACCTGCAGCTGCACGCAGCGAGCTCCAGCTGTTCTCAGAGCGTGGAGAGGAAGTCACTGGCAGTAATGAAGAAATCATGAGCCAATGTAAATCAGACACTGAGTAAACGTCAGTCAATTAAAAGTCCGTATCAGGCTCTGAAACATCCCGTGAGTCGACTCTGAGCCGGTGAAGTGTCAGAAATACATCGGGACCTCTCGCTCCACGTGTGAGAATCCTCGTACAGCAGAACCTTTATTATTACAAGATGAAAAAGTCTTCAAGCTCGGCTCACTGCTCCCAAAGATGTACGAACCTGAACCAGACGCTTCTCATTTCAGGAAAGACTCAGACTCTCCTCTCTTCATAAATGAATGAATGCATGAACGAGTCAGGAACGTAGCGAGAGTGAGAACTAACGAGGATCTCTGAATTTACAAGAAGCGCTCTCTAAAACTCCCAGCCTTCACTCTGAGTGTCCTCCAGTTCTCAGTAATCTCTCAAAGTTTTTCACACAATTTATCAAACATCTTGTTTTTATTAGCGGCACGAAAAGATTTAACTGAGCCCATTCTGATAACCGATAATGACCTGCTCCTGATATCTCTTCACGCTATTGCATTTTAAACAGAAGTTCGTCACGTGTAGTTTCTGCACATCTGAGGGTCGGAAAGGTTCAACATGTAGTCAGCGAAGGTTTTTATAGAGGCAGACTTTAATATTCTGTACGAGCAAACAACAGTTCTGACTTTTATTGTTATTTATGTTTTACTTTATCAAGGTTACTCTCTGCAGGTAACCAATGAGGCTCAACATAGTGTTACAGTCAAGACCACCCTAACCAGGACCAGACACACCCGAGAACAGAGTGCTCCTGGACCGAGACAAGACCAAGACATTTAGGGAACGAGACCGATTCAAGACCAAGACCAAGACAGGGTGAGACAGAGTCAAGACCAAGACCATAAATATCTCTGAATCTTCCTCATCTTGTGTGCAGCAGGCGTGTCACTCACCTATGATATCATGCATCCCCAGTTTTTGTTTCAGCCTGAGCCCTTTCCCGGCTTTCTATAATAACACTACAGTCAGCAGGAAGCAGGACCACAAGGAAAGGAAGACAGTCCAGCAGGAACCACAATCCCGACTTAAACCAAACACTGTTGAAGGGAATCTTTGGAAAATAAGATTAGCTGGAAGAGTTCTCATATATAACCCTTCAGTCTTTTGACTCTGCGTTTGTCTTTGTGTCTTGTTTATGTTTTTTAACAACATCTTGTTTACAAGGCGTCGGATCTTTCGATGTTGGTGCAGACAGCTGATCTGATAACCGTGTTTATAAAGGCGCTGCACGCCTCACTGAAGGAAGCAGGTCGCTCTGTTATTACCGTATTGACCTGAATATAAGACGACCCCCCCCTTTGTCAAGACTCATCTTTTGGAAAAAGACTTCCTGAGGACCAAATCTTGTTTAAATACTGAAATTAATTGTATTTGAAAAAAATAAAACACAATTGAAAAAAGCAAATAAGTCTTTAACTGTAAGATTTAACTTTTAAACTTCTAAATACAGGTAGTTTATTTCATTTAATAAAAAGAAATAAAAGATCACATACGGTATACCATAACAATGGAGTGCATTACCAGTATGCTGTAGTGCATTACCAGTATGCTGTAGTGCATTACCAGTATGCTGTAGTGCAAAAACATGTCTGAAATGTTTTAAATGTCAACATTGCATTAAACATCAAAGTGAACTCAAACTGTAAAACAGTAGAAAGTTGCCTAACTTTGCACTTTGTTGTCATCTAGTCCTCACAGAGGTCCTCTGCCTCACTGTCAGTGTCCCCACTCACATCCTCCGGTCCAGCCGGCTCCTCCCACAGAACACCATCCTCGCTGCCATCCAAGGCATTTGATCTGCAGCATTTCTTAAATCCATTGATGATGCTGTCTGGGGAAATTGCAGCCCAAAGCAAACGCACGGCAGGCTTTTGGATTTTTCCAGACGGTGTTAAATTGTGATTACCAGACTGGAGCCAATCTGTGTGTCTCTTGCGCAGATTATCCATGAATGGCTTGTTGACAAACACATCCAATACCTGTAGCTGGCCTATCATCACCCCCGGTATGATAACAAGGTCGCCATTCATCTTCCGTAGCTGAGTTTTGACAGGCTCAGTCAAGTGTCCGTGGAATGAATCCAGAACGACCATGTTCCTCTTTTTTTCTGAATGCCCCACGTCGTCTCGCCCACACAACTTTAAGCCAGTCCACGACAAGCTAAGTCTCCATCCACGATAATGCCAGCTGGCATTGGCTCTTTCTGCACCGTCTTGTGTTTCAGCACCATAAACGGGGGAGTTTGGTTCCGTCTGCGAGGCATGTTAGCGTGACAGTAATGCGGCGTTTCCAGTGGATTTCACAATCACAGACTTGTCACCCTTTTTATGTACAGTGACAGATGTCAGAAAACAAAGGCGTTTGGTCAGCATTGCCCATCTGATCCAGGGGGTATAAGTGCTTTCTCCGCAAGTTAATCACATAGCACTGAAAAGAGAGCAGCTTCTCTCTGAAGTCTGAGGGCAAGCGCTGGGCCAGACTTGTCCTGCGCCTCACAGTCCATTGCGCCGCATTATTCGTTGGCACCAGCCGACTCTGGCTTTAAACTCAGTGGCGGGAATTTTAAGTTCTCTGGCGATTTCCAAAGCTTTTATGTGAATGATGGCCCGAGTAAGGGGCAGTCCCTCATCTCGTTTTTTAATCACATACTCACACACCCTCCGATCAATCTCATGGAAGCGGACCACGGAAAGCTTTTCTTTGACTGTTAGCATTTTTAAGACGGTCTTTTTGGGCTCGCCATTTCCGTACATTACATTCTGCGACGCCATATTTCTTTGCTGCTTGGCAGTTGTTTGACGACTCTGCCAGTTTTATCACCATCATCTTAAAGTTAGCATCAACACTTTTCCTCATTTGTTCGTTCACTTGCCCCACTTTTGAGCCGCTTTGTTCCGGACGGTCACTGTGTCTCTCCTTCATTCAGGCGAACTCCAGTCATGAGGGGCACATTCGGGTTATGGGGATTTGGCGCCACCTGCTGTTGTGGATGTATATTTAAATGTCTGGACCCTGAATATAGTACGCCCCTCTTTTTCAGATATATTTATAAGAAAAAAAACTTGGTTTATGTAAAACAACATCTGGTTTTCTTCCTTCACTTTTAGAGCAACATGTGAGTTTAAATATAAAGACGCTAAGGATACGTTCATTTCATTAACATAACTATTTGAAGTCATCGTCAGTTACTCTGATAAAACTTTAATAATTGTCAGTGACTTATTTTCTCACTGATGGACCGGGATGTACATCTTTGTTTGTTAGCTTGATGCTAACACATGAAGGAAATTACCATTAACATGCTAACAGGTTTAGCAAGTTAAACGGTTTTTAAAGGATTATTTTTTGGGCTTTTTTTATGCCTTTATTTAGAGATAGGACAGTTGATAAAGAGTCAGAAATCAGGAAGAGAGAGAGTGGAAAAGGCGCTACAGTTTGGACTCGAACCAGTGCCGCCCGCTTGAAGGACTACAGCCTATAGGGCGGGCGCACCAACCACTACGTCACTAGCACCCCAATTTTACTCAACAATGTTTAGAAATGTTTTTTTCCTAACGTTAAGAGATGTACTTTCTCTACAGTCTGAAACGCTGCAGTTGTGTCAGCCCTCCTCTGGCAGCCCTACAGCGTTCTGACCCCCTCCAGGAGGCCTCCAGAGAGCTGGCCAATCAGAAGAAAGTGGGCACTTAGGGAGGGGGTCCTTAAAGAGACAGCAGCTGAAACTAACCTGAAATGAGGGTTTTTTACTGACGCCAGTATCAGATAAATAAGGAGCTTTTGAGCTGCTAGTTATACAAAGCTGCTGTACAGGTTTCACACACTGACGACATGAAAGGGAAACACGAGGAGGAGATGGGATTTTCATAGACTTCCAAACTAGGAGGTTACTTTTTAAAGAAAGTCTTTAAAATCAAAAGAAATTACAAATCAACTTCAAATGCAGAGGATTAGTATAAAATACGACAGCTCTTTTAAATGAGAAAGAAAGTTATTATATATATATTAGCGGGGAGACCAGACTGGTGCATAGCTAATTGTTAACGCAAACAATTATTAATACTGGCTGCAAAACAATTAAATTAACAGACTCATTTCTCAAAAGCTCCGTCATCATTACATTCATTTATTCAAAAGTTGAGCTGTCAGTCACGCTACAATAGCATCAGAGTTAGCTTCAGACACAGCAAAGACATTAACAATAACATAGAGACAGAAAACAGCAGAGCAGTGAAACATCAGAGACGTCATCACTGAAATCTATAACAGGTTGTGTTTCCGTCCAACACCGGTTATAACAAATCAGTGTCATCTTGGCGAGACTGATGAGCTGATATGACCCTTTAATCAAAACATTGTTGGAGTACAACATCCTGAACCTCCTCTCACAGCTAACCTCTGCAGAGAAAGAGAGGAGTGATTGAGTATTCATGACTCATAAAGCCGTCCTCAGAAGAAGAAATGGACTTTTCTGAAAAGGGAAAGATAAGCTTCCACGACGTTCAGTCACAGAGGAAAGATGAAACTCAAGTGAATGATTGTTTTTTTAGAATCTCTGTTTGAGAACAGAAAGATTCACATAACAAAGACTGTGCAGCCGTCGGAGCAGATATTTGAACTACAGTTTATATCTTCCTCAGATAGTGCAGACTGAAAACAGAGAAGATGACTCGATTTCAGGCAAGAAGTTTGACTAATGAGGACTGAGCAGAAGGTGATAAACTCCCCGTGGACTTAATTCAAAAGCTTGAAGATCCTGCTCAGCTTTCATTCTCAATAATGAACTAAAATAACCCTCACACTTTTATGACAGAGTATAGGGGGCAATATAACGAAATAATCGTACAAACTAATCAAAATAAACGACATTATGTAGCTGAAAAAGGTTAGCTAATGTGAACGTGCCAAAAAAACGCAGTTCCTCTAGTCTCCACTAGAGTCTGTCTCCTGCAGTGAGTCAGTCCCCATAGAGCCCCATGTTAAAATGTCCAACTTTACAGCTGCAGTTCCTCCAGTGTCCACTAGAGTCTGTCTCCTGCAGTGAGTCAGTCCCCATAGAGCTCCATGTTAAAAATGTCCAACTTTACAGCTGCAGTTCCTCCAGTGTCCACTAGAGTCTGTCTACTGCAGTGAGTCAGTCCTCATAGAGCCCCATGTTAAAATGTCCAACTTTACAGCTGCAGTTCCTCCAGTGTCCACTAGAGTCTGTCTCCTGCAGTGAGTCAGTCCCCCATAGAGCCCCATGTTAAAATGTCCAACTTTACAGCTGCAGTTCCTCCAGTGTCCACTAGAGTCTGTCTCCTGCAGTGAGTCAGTCCTCATAGAGCCCCCATGTTAAAATGTCCAACTTTACAGCTGCAGTTCCTCCAGTGTCCACTAGAGTCTGTCTCCTGCAGTGAGTCAGTCCCCCATAGAGCCCCATGTTAAAATGTCAGACTTTACAGCAGAAATAATCATGTTTACAGCCTGGTACAAAAAAACCAAATAGGTCTGATTAGCTCATGTCTCGATCGGCACACACTGTAGGGGGGGGTGGATTCTTTGATGACTCATCCGTTTAGATTTGATGAAGGATAAGAGTTATTCACAATAAGGCGTGTAGCTGACCTGATTGACAGGTGGGCGCGGTGTAACGGTTTGTCAGGAGGCTTAAAACCCGCCTCGGCCTGTTGTTAGGCTGAGACAGCATTCCAGCACGGAGACCGCCATCGATGGGACTCCAGCGCCCCCCTGCAGAATCAGACGGGTGACGGCACTCAGGCTTCACCCAGTCTATGATTTCAAGCCATTGAAGAAGAGGCAGTCGACAAACCAATGTGTGACATCACTTATTAATAGGCTGTGTTTCAAATACAGAGGAGGAAGTGGTGAGATCTTTTTGTATCACAAAAGAAAGATGACCATGTGTTGTTTTTAAAATGTTCTGTTGGAAGAAATGGTTTTATGGTTTGGAGAGACTTGAGTTCAAAGGTTTATTTATCTAATTCAGAGGATGATTAAATGCCTACTTGTCCACTTGTTTGTTTGTAACGCAGAAAAACAGTCCAATGAAGACGTATTTACATTCATAAATATCAATTTAGAGGACCAGTGAGCTCAACAGTATACACTGTGCTTTTCATACCCTGTGTCAGCCTCGTTTTATAACACGGACGAGACTCAATTTCTAGGTAGCTCTTAAGTCTTATCTTTCTCATTGGAGAAAACATTCAGACACTGTTTTCTCTCTGTCTCGCTCTCTCTCTCAGCATTTATTTACATCCCCCCTCAGAGCCCCTTCAGTATCTCTCTCTCTCTCTCCGTGCTCTACAGAGGTAAAATGACTTCATTTTGTCGAGCTCAGAAGCCAAAGTGAATCGATTGTGTGACTCAGAAATCTGTTTCAGCCGTGACTCTCACACACGACTTAAGGTCCCTAATTTAATCAAAAGGACAGCGAGATTACGTTATGCGTGAAATGCTGTTTTTTTATCAGCCCTGAGATGTTCATGGGCTCACAGTGTGTGCAGAGGTCATAAATAACCCGTTTTTCTTCTCTGTCTATTCTCCTGAATGTTACTGTTTAGCATTTGTGCCCGTGCAATATCAGCTCTGACCTTTAAGCCGTCATTGCAGAGCTTTCTGTGGAGCGGGACACATCTCAATACGATGCAGGTGGGGTCTGCAGAAGGCTGAATAATCACGTTACTGTTGTAGATGTCGTTTAGTGAGTGTGGCGTCGCTGCTTAAATGCAATTAAATGTGAGATCTCCTGCACCGTGTGTTCCAATTATCAATCCCATCAGTCTTTAAGCTGCATCATTTAAACACAAATGATTTAATTTGAGTTTCTCAGTCATGGATTTTTATTCCTGATTGAATCAGCGTCTCTGCAACATGCAGCATCGTCTGCGTTTAATCTGTTAATGGACCCAACAGTGCATGCTCATTTAAATAACTGCAGGGAGAAAGGAAAACATTTAATTGCAAGGCTTTCTGTATCATATTGGATCACGCTTGTGTTGCTCCATGTACTGATTGTGTTAGAAATGTTTGAGAAAGTAGAAGAAAAACAAAAGAAAAGGTAATTAAGTTCTATATCCCAAGGTGCAAAACTTCAAACAGCCTGAATGGAAGAAAACAAATAAATAAAACCATCAGCACGAAGTCAAATATCGATCTAAAGATGGATTCATTCCTGAGAAACGCAGAACATTGTGACGCTCACTAATGAATTCAAATGAAATCAAACATGTGGTCCTGTTATAAATGCTGCTGTGAAATTGAATTGAATGTCTTTTCTGCTTTAAAGCAACAATCTGTAACGTCTCCACCTTAAAAAGTCGTTTAAAAGGTCGATCTAATAGAACAATAACCTTCAACAGGGAGGAAGGCGTCTCTCTCATGTCCACAGAGCGCCCCGCTCGCCTGTTTTCAGCACTATGTAACTTTGGCAGCGGGCCGAAGTCATCTGGTGAGAAGTGCGTACGTCTTTACGGCACAGCCTTCAGCTACAAAGCAGCCAGTTAGCCCGTCTCTGTACTGTTTGATATGACGGCTGAGGCTGAGAGGAAGAGGACGGTGACGGTGATGGTAGATAAGAAGAAAGAGAGAGAGAGTGAGCGAGCGAGAAGCAGACTGTACGTCCCTGCAGATATTATTCACAACAGATTGAGATGTAACGTTAGCCTGTATCGTTAGCGGTGTCATCGTTGTCTCGTGTTTAGCAGCTATACCGGCTGCAGAAAGTCGTCTAACCCGAGTTATGTCTCAGGTTTGATACGAAGAAATCAATAAATCCATCTGACGCCTAAAAGTCGTCTCTTTGCTCGTCCATCTTCAAGTTAGCTTCATAAGTTTGAACCTTACAAACTGATCTCAGCTAGCATGTAATAAATGAGCCTCTCCAATGTAGACATTAAGTCAAGGCCTATAGTTGTCATGGTAACAGCTGAATAAAACAAACATATACTCCACATGCTAACAGTTAGCTAACAACGGGCTGTAGGCGCTAGCAGAGTCAGATTTGATCTAAATCCTGTAATATTACTGAACCTCATCAGTCGGTTCTTTAACTTCTCACAACGTCTTTGTCGACCTCTCCGCCCTCTTTTTGTCAACAGATGCACGCTGTCTAAGAGGGGGAGGAGCTAACAGCACTGCCTGTGTCTTATTTAATGATCTTTAAGTGTTTTCTGTGAATGTTTCTTTTTCCCTTTGTCGTGAAGCTTTTGATTTCTTGTGTGAAGCACTTTGAGTTGCTCCGTTGTTAAACTGTAAGTTATAAATAAAGTTACCTTTATGACAATGCAGTTGCACTCAGAGACCTTTGGGTGGCGCCAAAACGCTACAAACCAAATTCCTACTTATTGATGCTTTAAGAGTGGATAATAAATGACCATTGTTCTATCCTTGATGATTCATGATGTCACATGAACTGAGAGTGATTCTTGTCAGACACTTGGACTTTAAATGTTAGAGCGTGGTTTAAAGAAAGTAACTTAGAGATTACGATTGGCATTTCAAACTCACGATGCTCCCGGCTTCTGTCAGAGAGACTTCAGCACGAAGAGATTAGATCTCTGAAAGTTTATGGACGTGTGTGTGTGTGTGTGTGTGTGTGTGTGTGTGTGTGTGTGTGTGTGTGTGTGTGTGTGAGTGCGTGTGTGAAGGTTTGTGTGTGAAGGTTTGTGTGTGAAGGTGTGCGAACTTCAACGATTTCATTTGAAACTTTTCATCTCCTCTCCGTCTGGTTCTTTAGTTTGATATTGGGTTTTCTCTGCCACCGTTTCTATTGGGCGATTTCAGGGATGTTGGGACAGTTGTTGAATTGTCTTGTATTTCACAGAAGATGCCTCCTATCCTATTCATTTGAGGAGAAGGAGATTTTTTCCATATTCCAAGTAGAAATGGCACACATGTTTGTGACAACTGTTCTAAGACTCTTTTTATTTTACGTTGGGAGGAGAGAGTGGGGGGAGATGACATGCAGCAACGGGCCGAGGGTGGACTCGTACCCAGGGTCGCTGCGACGAGGAATACACCCTTGGGGCACGCAACTTAACCACTAGGCCATCAGCTCCCCCGCAGATTTGTTTTAAACAAAGTTTAAATCATGCTTGAAATCAAACGTTTGTTGAACACATTTAAGGTTAAGGTGAAAGCTGGGTTACTGTGTTCGTTTAAAATTGACAAGCAGGATTTTAAAAGGCATTTCTTACTTGCTTGCAGCTAACAAAAGGCCCTCAGCAAGCAAACTCCAGCTGGTCCTTGAAGGTTTAAGAGGTTGATCAGGCATCTGCACACATTAAGAGGATGGTAAACACCAATTACTGATCATAGGTTTTCTATTGCATGGTTCATTATGTTTTTCATTGGAAAAGGCTTTAGAGCACTGTCCCAATCACACAAAATGACTTCACAACTTACACAACCTAATTCCAAATATGAAAACATAAGGGAACGCCGTGGGCTAAGGGGCATTACATCCTGCAGGATGAGGGTGGAAATTGTCTCGTTTCTTCATGGAGAGCAGATCTTCCAGAAGAGACACGAGGATGTATAACCCGTGATTCTCCAGGAGAGCACAGATTAGGAAGAGGCGAGCAATGCCATGGATTGTCTTTGAGCGATGTGAACCATTGTAACTCAGCTGGGCCTCCAAATGGACCTCATAATGCCATACATCCCTGCAGAACACAATCACCTGGCAACACGCTGATTGATAGCAGCAGGAGACACTCCAGCACATCAGCCCGGGCAGATTTATCCGTCATGTGAATTCCGATTTGATAAGCTGGTTGATATGAGAAAATACTATTAGAGAGGGAGGGGATGCAGCTGCGTGGGCCGCCAGAGGGAAGATTCCAATACGAGGCGAGGAGAAATCCAGAATGGGTTTATTAAGAACGGCTGATGTGGATGAAAACAGGCCGGAAAAGGACAAATATGTAAGAACACACTGGACTGGACATGATGTCTGTGAGGCTGGTAATGTGTCTCCTACAATGTCCAGCCTGTTCTTTATATCTCACCTTAAACATATAATCACTCAATCAAAGACAGCAGCTTTATTAAACATATGAGCAGAAGAAGAAGAAGAATGCTCAGTGTGCAGAAACGTGCAGAGCTCCGTCTGCCTCCGAGGCTGTTTGCTGTGCAGGGTGACAACTTTAAATGGCTGATATAAAACCTGACACAACTAATCTATCACACATCGCCTGCCTGTCTGCTTGCAATTCCTCTTTTTAAAGGATGGTTTATTGTGCAGCCATAAGTCAGCGGGGACGGTTTTGCTGCTGCGGCCTTGTGTGTTTACAAGATTGCATGTGTCACCTGGATTGAGAATATCAGCAGCACGGACAGATTTGATGCGTTTTTGACATTCAGTCTGGATGTTTGGATTACCCAACAGAAGGGGAAATAACATCGGCAGGAAGCTTTATTTATTCCACTCTGAGCTTAAGGAAAGCATAACAAAATCTACGAAGAAGAAAAAGACATTTCCACAGGTGAGTCAGTTTGAGATGATCCATAAACGGCTCGATAAGTGATTAAAACAAAGGCGGCGGTAATAACCCTTTAACATCAATAAAAAGCAAACCAGCTGTTTCTCAGGCTGAATGAATCCAGATGTTTGTTCATTTTAATAATGCCAAAGGCTGAACATGCTCTGCAAATAAAGACCAACATTCTGTCTAATTTATTGGCAGTAAAATAATTCACTACCTGCCACCAAAATAAAACTTCAGGCTGGTTACATTCTTTGTTTGTTCGACTTCCTTTGACCAACCCATTAAACAAACTGTGAATTTTATTACACAAAACATCAATAAATCACATCCGTCTCATTTTGTTGTCGTTTAGAGAATCATTAAACTCTCTGTACATCATTATAAAACTTTCAGAGTGGCTTTACTAAGTAATAAGGAGCGATGCCTCTTTAAAAAACGGTCTCAGTCATGATCCAAGTCGATGAATTAAGAGGTCCTCCTGTTTGATTTCTGTTTTTCTCCAATTTAAAATTATCGGCTTATTTTGTGTTTTGCTTATAACTGTAATTTTCTGCAGAATCTCCTTTTAATCTCTCTGCCCTGCTGATCCAAAGTTAGCACTAATGTTGTGAATGTTTAAATACTTTGATACTGTTTTAACAAAACTACATCTACTTCATCTGAATCATCTTGGCTTTATACAAGCGAGACATCAGTAGACACAGATGTTCATCAGGTAGACTCACTTCACTTGTTAACACTGACACCGGCTCTGACACGAGGAGGAGGCGGAGCCCTGTGATCAGTGGGCGTGTGAGACCGCTGGCTCTGCTCTGAGTGTCGGAGCGAAACACGCAGAAGCCTGGGGTACACAACCTGAACCAACGTCTGTCACAAATCACTGTTACGCTTTTTGTATTTAGCCGCCACTGTGGCCTCAAGGTTGAGCAATCACTGTTGCTTTATCTATGCTCTACAACCAAACTTGTGTATATCAATCAATCAATCAATCACTATTTGTATAGCACCAATACATAACAAGTGTTATCGCGAGAAGCTTTACAAAAGAGCAGATGAGATAATATGCAGGAAGGGTTTCTCCTTTGTATTCCTCACGTTCCTGTTGTCCACACTTCCTTGCCGCTGAGGTTGAGGTCGGAGCAGGCCGTGCATGAATGAGGACGGCGGTGGTTGTGGGGATGACACAGTCCGATGGTGGAGGCTGGGCGTCGGGTGATGGTTGGGACGACACAGTATAAAACAAGCGATAATATCGGTGACAGTATTGATAACGGTTTACCGTCATACTCTACAGCTCATCAATTCTAAGCACCACATTTCCATCTGTCCACTTTCAATCCACTAGCATCAGATGTCACTCTGATTGCAAACGAAAACTTAAATTCATAGAAGAAAGAAGTATATATTCGGATGCAGTGTGGACAACAAAGGTTTGATGGTGTGCAACCAAATATCTAATGGTTGCATGCTGTAAGGAAAGGGTGCAAACCACCTCACAGCAGTGGTCTTCACATGCTCCTGATATGAGAGGGAAGACTGACTGACTCAGAGGTTACAGGGAGTTTCAGAAGTCCATGCAAGTTGCAAATATAAAACAGTTTTACTTTAACTTAGGCTCACAGTCGGAGAAAACAGTCTCTGACCGCTGAGATTATTAGATGATTGAATTTACATGTATAATTAAACATTTCTCCAAGATTAAAGGGATACTACTCGTTGAAACATGAATCTGTAGTGACATTGGGTCATATATGTAGTAGAAATGTGAAATAGATTTTGAAGTTGGTGCCTTCTTGACCGAGAAAAGGCAGAAAGTGTCTTTTGGCTCATGTGGATGAAAGACAACAACTCCCAGAATGCACAGCACCGCAGGACACTCCCACTGAAGCTACGGTGTTCTATTAACAGTGTACAACACATACGGCCGTTTCCTCAACTGATTACGAGATTTCTTCCAGAAGGAATTGGCATCTTAGAAATTCCTGGCAGCAAATGTCTGTGTCCATAGGCAAACAGTGAGAGCACCGACACCACCAGTCCACTCCAGCTCGAGCCGGCCCGGGCACAGGCAGGTCTTGTGCCTCCTGTTCCTCCATCAGCCTTAACTGCTCGTCGCTATATTGCGGCTCGTAGAGATAGCCACGAACATCCAATTTGAGCACAAGACCTTCAAAATCCCCTTCATCCATATCAGTTTGAAGTTGAAACATACTTTTTTCGCCATTGTAAGTTCTTCTCAGCTTTCTCCATAGAGTCTGTTAGCATAGCTTCCTAGCAAGATGGCAGACGCTGCTTTTAGATTCTGGCAGTGAAGTCCCTACCACTGATCTGTACCCCCTTTAACAGTGGGCTGAGTTAGCCTGAAGAATGCCTGGTGGACCATTTTAGTCTTATTTCAGAGGTAAGGGCATCCAGTCTTTGATATCATAGAAGCAGTCAAATGAAGCAGGTATGCAGACTGAGGGCTTTGAAGTTGGAGCAGAACTTATAGCTCGGTGTCATCTGCAAAACAATGAAAACAGATTCAGAGCCCTGAGGGACCCCACAGGTAAAGGGGACTGATGAGGAAACAGTATTCCTCTTGATTACATACAGGTTGATCCAGTTCAGTGTTTTCCCCTGGATCCCCATGGGAGTGGTGTTTGCAACTGACCAACAATGTGCCCGATCATGTCGTTTTGCCCTGTACAACATCAGGAAGATCAGACCTTACCTGTCAGAACATGCTAAACAACTTGTGGTACAGGCTCTTGTGCTATCTCGCATAGACTACTGCAACTCTCTACTGGCAGGTCTTCCTACATGCACAACCAAACCTCTGCAGATGATACAGAACGCAGCAGCACGACTGGTCTTCAACCTTCCAAAAAGAGCTCATGTCACTCCGCTGTTCATCTCCTTACACTGGCTCCCAGTCACTGCTCGCATTAAATTTAAAACTCTGCTGCTCGCCTACAAAACAGCAACAAAAACGGCTCCTCCTTACTTTGACTCTCTATTTCAGGTCTACACTCCCTCCCGTCCACTACGCTCTGCCAATGAAAGGCGTTTGATCCAACCTTCACAACAGGGTCCAAAGACGAGGACTAGACTCTTCTCCTCTGTCGCCCCCCGGTGGTGGAATGAACTTCCAAACTCCATTCGATCTGCAGAGTCCCTCTGTACCTTTAAGAAAAAGCTAAAGACCCAGCTCTTTCAGGAATACCTACTAACTTAGCTTAATGATGATGATCTGGATAGTATTGATGTAACGATGGTAATGATGATGGTTTTTGTTTTTTGTTTGAAAACGACGAAGTATAAGATGGTTTATATACTGATTAGAGTCTCAGACTGGCAGTTCATGTTGTGCCTTGCCTCTGGGCAATGCCTTTCAGCACCTGTGTGTCCAATCGGACTCAAAGCTGATCGTTCTTCCTTACTGACATTGTTCCTTTATTTTTCCTTGATCCTTGCTTGTGTTGTTCTTACTCTCTGATGTACGTCGCTTTGGATAAAAGCGTCTGCTAAGTGAATTGTAGAACAATGTCTGAAGATGTCGGAGCAACAGTGACCATGACCACTTCCCTCAACCAACTGTCAACACAATGCTGCAACCACACGCCTGCAAAATGCAACACCGTCCGCCCTGTCAAACACAGCTGACCTTGTCAGGTAATGTGCATTACCATGGAAAAAGCGGTTCATACAGTGTGTGTGTCCTTACGCAGTCAAAGAAGCTCTGTTGTTAGAAGAATAATCATTTAAGACGGGGGTGTCAAACATACGGCCCGCGGGCCGAATCCGGCCCGACAGCAGCTTCCATCTGGCCCGCGAGACGTTTTGGGAAGAATGGGGAAATTTTTGAAAAATATTTTTTACAAGATTTTTTTCTTAAAACAAATATTTGTAATAAACATTTTCACTGAGTTGTAAATAAACTATGTATAGCAACGTAAAAGGGTAAAATGCTGATACGAATTGGACTGAAAAAAACACCCCTCTCCATCATGCGTAACGGCTCAGGCCGTCTCCACACATCCTGACTAGGTCTCGGTTCCGGACACCGGCATTGAGCTCTGGCATCTCCCGACTTATTTTACCTCTGATTATGGTAAAAACAGTCATTTAAAATTATATTAACTGATTTTATTTACAGATGGTTCATTTTTAGGTCACCCAGAGGTGAAAGTGTTGCGCTGAGCACTTAAAAGTTTCAGCGTAACATCACGTCTAAATAGAGTCCTGCTGTCGCGCCTTTATCACCAGCTCTCATCAGACTGTAAAATGTCATTATAACTGAACATTTTCTTCTTATCCGAAAACGATATTCCGCACAGGCTGTTCGATCATATATAGGTCCGCTGCGGTTAAGTCGCGGAGCAGCGCTAAAATGCTTCCTTGAATTACGCACGGAGATGGCACAGAATCATGGCGCATGAAAAGTCAGTGACAGAGTTAGATTACGATGGTACGGAAACGTAGAAGAACGGACTACCGGGCTCATATTGAAAGTCGTTTTACTGAGTTTACTAAGCCCAGTTAAAGAACGTGAACTCCACACGGAGCTGATCAGACTGCAGTGCGCAACGCGGAAGGATGAGTTCACGTCTGTTGGCTTGGAAACATTTGATCATGTTATAATGCCTGGCACTAAAATACCCGATGATGACATCGTTAGCATCAGAGACACTCAGTGTGTTTGTGACAACATGTGAGCAGGCTTTGTCGGTGATGAACCTTAAAGAGTGCAAACTGTGCTGTAGTCTGACGCACACACATCTTCTGTCTCTGTCTCTCTGTCTCTGTCTCTCTCTCTCTCTCTCTTCACTGTACTCTGTATTATTAATGCACTGAACCCCTGTGTCAAGGTTTTTATAAACTTGAACAGCAATATTAAAAAATATAAGTGAGTAATCTCAAAGACATTTAAATACACAATATCATTATTGTTGTTTTCTTCTGTATTGAGGTACATTTCATTATTTCCAGTTTGTAATGACAGATGTTGTTTTAAATCTGTCACCTGCAGTCTTAAAAACTCATCTTAAGTGAATGCCAAAAAAAATCAAATTTGAAATAAATCTTTTTATCTGATGGATAGCATAATGATTAATTAAAAACATTATACAACAACCATTATATTCCTTGGATTGAGTTATAGTGATGTCGGCAAAATTAGTCTGGCCCACTGGAGGTCTCATTTGAACCAATCCGGCCCCCCGACCCAATATGAGTTTGACACCCCTGATTTAAGATCTTTGTGCTGTCTATGAGTTCATCTCTGGTCTGCTGATACTGATTATTGTTTAGTAAGGTATTATAAAACTCCTTTTCCTTCTCTTCCTGTCTGAGCACAAAGCGATGCATTTCATCATCAGAGTGACATTTCATGAGCATGGAAGATAAAGACACATTTTTATCACTGAAGAGGAAATACCTCTGCAACACTGCAGTAATCAAACTTACCATTAAAGCCGTCATCACATTTAAATTATCTTCAGAGTACACCACTGGGATACTGGGATTCATAATTGTTCTTTTACAGGTTTGTGCTTATTGTAATTTTTTTTTAATTTAAGGTTTATTTGTGGAGACTGAGTGGGCGTTTCCTGTGGCGTTTGCTGAATGACATTTAAGAGCTGTTTGTGCTTTTAATCCCCACACTGAGCGACTGACTGCAGCACGTTATGTTCATCGATCCTGAGAAGATACAGAGCGAGTGAAGCATCCACAGCAGCGGTTATTTACTGCGATTTCAGCTTTTTATAGTGATTGGTGAAGAGTTAGACCTGTTGTTGTGATCTCATACGTTTCGGTTTGGGGGTCACAAAGTGGAACAATCCTTCCTGGATTGACTCTCAGTGTTGTCTTCGTCCACTTAATTCAAAGTTTTGATAACGTAAGTTGTCTTTCATTACTGGATCCAGTTTAAGGGGCTGTACATGACGAGAATGTAAAAACTGCATTAGGTCCAGGACAGAGTAAACATCATAATGAGTGACTGAGTCACGTTATGTAGACGCAGCTCAAATCACAGACAGCTCTCGGGAACAACACCAAGCTCCTTAACTGCCTGTTTGGCCACTGAAATAATATTGTCAACTATTTTTAGCGCCAACCCACAAAGATTGTGTATTCATCAAAGAAGCTGTGTACAGGAGGTCTCCTAACTCCAGTCTCTTCACAAGTTTCCTGTCAAACTGCGATGACCAGCACATAGAAAAGAACGACTTAGGCCGAGTGTACGCTGTATGATTTAGACCCGATATTTGAGTTATATGACCAGCTTTAAAGTTGAGCCAACTTTCAGCCCGATAGGCATCGTTAGTCGTGCAGAGTACACTGAGGCACGGCGGGCGGGCGATCACGGCCCGGTCAGCTGCTCAAGACGTGTCGAATGATTTTCTGTCATGTTTGATATTTTGGTCACATGACACACTCTCACCGTGAGAGCAGAGCCACAAACCCATTCCCTGACTTCAGGAGTTTTTTTTCCTAATTGTACCTGCATGATCTGACAGACAGCGTCCAAAATCACCATGGCAACAACAGACATGCCGTTTGATGTGTCTTCCTATTTGTTACGATTTAGCTGCTAGTTAGCTTGTTATTATTGGTGTGTGTGTGTGTGAGTGTTTTTTTTACCAGTGTTTGTTTTTGAGCCGTGCGTATGAGACTGAAGCTAAAATACACACAGATCTGACTTCCACCTCCGTCTGTGGGAGTTTTCAAAGGAAACTTTTTTAACTAATTGTGAACTCTCCGTCCTGATTTCACTCGTACAGTGTGAGCTCTCAGGTCGTGCCCGACATTGAGGTAGCAGTGTGAGCACATAAATCACGAGCTTTGGATTTGCGTCCTAAACGTTTCAGTCGTGCAGTGTGAGCTGACAATCCACCACGCCTCTTTTACAACCATACAGTGTACTGTACAACAGGCTTTAACCCCGAATGACCCGAAAACCCCAAAATGGCCGCTGGTCACAGAGACTTTGTCAGACGATAGCCGATAGCCGGTTCAGAGATCCTCTGGTGGTGTCTACTGCTTTATCTGAAATGTTTATGGATATGTTTTCTACAGAGCAGTGGGGACAGCCGTGACTGAAGACGTTTGAATTACTGTAAATCAAACCACTACTTGTCTCTTTGCTGAACCTAAAGGGTTTTGTTGCCTCATATTAGACTACACAGACTCTGTGTGACAGTCCTGCACATCACCAGCAACCCCAGCTGCCTCCCTGTTTATCCAGCACTTCATAATAATGAGGTTTAATTTGTTCTTTAAGATGTTGTTTGTGAACATCATGCAGGCAGTGATAAAGTGAAAATGTAATTACTGCCTGACAAACATGTTAGTTCAGTATTATACCGACTAATTCATGGAGACCAGGTGACGACTTCTTTAAAGCTTTTAGATACAAATATAAGAGAAGAGGTTTTAAATGAAGTATATCAGGGAAGCATCATCGAGGCTGCAGCAGCTCGAGCTCTTAATGAATCTCTGCAGCTCATCACAGACCTGAGGACGAGTTACCAGCGTGAGGTCTTCTTTAATCTTCCTCATCTCACAGTTTCTCCCTGCTGTCTCCGTCCTCTGTTCCTCTCTGAATCTCATATTTGTCCCATTTCCCCTGCTGCCTGTTCTTCTGTATTTCTCCAGAGTGAGACCATTACATTTTCTCATCCTCGCACTCCGCTGTCCATCAAAACAATCTTCAGCTTTTGTGTCGGGAGGAAATTTCCCCGAGATCTGAGAAACAGTGCCTGCATCTCTTTTATCAGGAGAAATGTTCCTTCTGTGTTTCGTGCCGAGTCTGTTCATCTATTATCTGACTCAATATTTAATATTCACACTCACAAGTTGAACTGTAATCAGGTTTGTGATCAATGAATGAAATGTTAATCATGACAAAGCACAAAGGAAATGGAGAGATGATGAACGACAGCAGAATAACAAAGTGTGCTCTCTCTTTTCTCTGAACAAATGACAACGTGTTTTAATTTAATTTTCAAAGACATGAAACGAACATCAATCTCTCAGGAGAGCTCAGAAGAACATGGTCGATTAATTACCGTAAAATACAGAATATAAGACGTAGTCTGTTTTGGGAGAAAAAGGTTTAAAGTGTCTTCCTGAGTGACGACTTCTATCGTGTTCAGCAAAGTCCACAACAAACAGTTCTGTGCTGCTGTGTTTATGTGTAGTATCATTTCATATCGTATTAATCATTTACCTTCATATGGTATGTTTCGTATCGTTTCGTACAAACCGTTTTGTATCAATTTCTTTGGACGGCTTGGAGGCAGGGCACATAGCCAGGACAGTTCAGGAAGGGGGCCAGGAGGCCGTCCAGACGATGACACGGGACCAGTGACAGGCCGGGCCTCCGGCGGATTCACAGGAGGGTGTGGTATGGTATGGTCCCGTACTGACAGACATCTGTCCTAAACTCTGTGGACACAAACTTCAAAAACTGCTGACTCATGCTCGTCTGGTCTGCTGCACTGATCCAGTGATGCTGCATGACTCGCTCTTTATGTCTCAGTTTATGGGACGGTCCCTCTGCTGCCTCCTTTTGGGGGAGGTGTTTAATGTGTCCAGGAACCTGTGCTTCTCAATGCTCCTCTCTCTTGTATTGAAGAGGAGGAAATGCGCATGTGCAAATAATAACGAGAGACAAGAGCGCTGGAGTCTCGCATCCAAGACCAGAAACACGTCACGGATCAGTAACTTTACACATGCAGAACGTTTCAAATCTTCATTTTTATTGCAGATTACTATCGATGTTTTACTTTGCACTTATAACATTCTACATGTATAACCTTTATTGGCAAACTAGTTTTATAAAGGTTTGATTCAGTGAAGGTTTGTCTTTCTCTCGTTGGGAGGAGTGGTGGCGTTGACCTTTTGCCCTCCATTGAGCAGCCTGGTGGACCAGCAGGATTGGACTCACAGTAAGAAGTTAGAAAATAAAATCAGAACCTGAGAGCAAAATTCAAACCAAACTTGATGTTGAACATTTTTCTGTCAGAGGTCGCTGCACTTTTGAGAACTTTACAAAAATCCCCTTCTGGCTGAGAGGAAATATTTTTCTGGTGTATGATCTGGTACGGAGCACTTTTAGAAATCAATATGATGCTGCGGTGATCAGGAGGGAGAGTGAATCATCACTAATTGGAGGATCGATGGTTTGATCTCTGACTCTTCAAGTCCACATTTCAAAGTGCCTTAGGCAACTTACTGAACTGAAAATCGCTCCCAAAGGCGCCGCCATCAGTGAGTACCTGTGTAGAGGACTCAGAGGAGATAAAACACTGGTTGGCAATGCAGCAGCAGCTTCTGCTGACCGGCCAGCCTGCGTCTGTGTGACGGGATAAATGTTACATTAGAGGGAAGAAGAAATTTAAAAACTATGATATGATTCCATTAAAAGCTGTTTTGATACCCGGCACCAAAAAACACCCTAGACGCCGAATACTGGGTCATAACTTGTTTTTGATTTCCAAGGATTGCAGACAAACTCTTACTCTAAAATGTATCATCAATGAATCTGTTGTCTTCATGCAGTTTAGACTGAGCTCTCTCTTTGGATTAAAAACATGAACCAAGATCTGTAGTTTTTAAAAAAGCTTCAGTACTTTTCCATACCGTTGATAATTTATATAACGGAGCCCCAGTGACGCTTAGCGCCCCCTAGAGGCCTGGAGCTCTTACAAATAATGCATCCATTAAATATTAATGGATGCATTATTTGTGTTGGTGTAGAACAAACTGACTCTGATTCTGACTCTAACTCCGACATATATTTTACAGACGTCATGTGGGTCTTCTACACAATGCGAATCACAGTGTGGTGGCACCCACAGCGCCCCCACAGGAGCGGGGGCTTCGTTACAACGGAAATAATCGATTTCCGGATTTTGTGATTTTGGAAAATTATCTTGCGCTGCATTGATGAATAGATTTTTTTACTCAGCCTTAATTTGTTTAATTTTCCATTGCAAGTTTTTATTTCATTTGCAGCACAATCCTGTGGAGGTGTTTGTTTTGGATTGTTTCAGTTTTGTTGAATATGCTCAGTTTGTGTAGTTGCACTTGTTGACCACAGAGAATGACGTGCCAGCTGCGCCACTACGCTCTGCTCAGTTTCAAACACGCTGCTAGTCCTTTTTTGACGAAGCAAGCTGCAGGTACGCGTTAAGCTTGACAGAATAAAAAGACCCAGACAGGAAGTCACACAAGGAAACGCACAGAACTTCCGGTCAATTTCAAAATAAAACACAACATACAGACTCCTGATCGTATTTTCCAAAACAGGCACCGAATGAACAACAAATGAACGACAAATCATCCTCAGAAAGATAAAGCAACATGTTGTTTACGCCTTTTGTCTTTATTCCCGCGTGATCTTGTAGTTCTCCTGTGATGTGTGTACATGTCTTTGCTCACGCTCCAGAAACAGACCCAGTGGGGGAGGGAGCGCCCCGTCTGACGGAGCAAAACTGTGGAGTTGAGTTGACGGACAGCATGGACTGTGTGGAAACTGGCAGTTATGTTTAATATAGATTGTTAATCTGAGGCTTTCAAACAGGGTTGGGTCTGACGTTTCAGGGGCATGCTGCAGAATTAAAAACACCTCCAGAAAAAAAACTCCTAATATAAGTGAACAAGCTCGTCCACCAAAGATATCCTGTCAGTGGTGATCTTTAAGCTAACTTAACTTAACTTCAGCTCTCCGTCCGTCTCTGCAGGAGATCAGAGGAGAAACGTTGTGAGTGTTTGGACTGCAGGCAGCAGAGGACTCGGCTCGTTTTCTGAGTGAGAGCTCTTGTTGTTTCTCTGCTTCACAGTTCACAGCTTCCTGAAGTTAATGCAGTCTGAGGCACGTTCACATGGAATACATTCAGCCAGGAAAAACGGCTTTTAGAGCGTTCAGATTACATGAAACGTTACAGGAACTCTGCACGGTGTGCTTTGTCATCGCATGTTGTTTTCCTGTGGTTTTTAGATTCTTGTTTCTGACGCCATTCTGAAATCATTCTCTCTAAATGTAAGTAACTGTTAATAATTTAAATAAGCAGAAGTACCAAACAGATTCATAAACACAAAAACACCCTGGGAGGAATGCAATGAGTAAACAACGAGGAGCAAAGAAATCACACACACACACACACACACACACACACACACTAAAGTCAGCAAAGGCCAGATTATCCTGCCAGATCCTCCTGTGGTTTGAGGTGTGTTAGGAGGGATTTTTAACCTCCCAGATCTGCTCGGAAGACGATCGAGGCCGCCCCGATTTGAAATCGTAAATATTAAACGTGTTCAATATTTACAATCAGAAATCCTGTTACGGGGAAGAACACCGAGGACGGACTCTGTGAATTGTCACAGGAACGGAGCAACAGCCAATCAGGAAGCTAGCTGACTGAAGCAGGAAGCACAAAAAACATAACCATGGCGACGACAGCAAACGTGAAGCATAAAGTTAGATGGATGTCATAAATTCAGGAGCAACTTGTCGATTTGTGGCAACAACACGACAGTTTCTAAGACATGTCTGTAAAACAAAACACAACTCGACTGACGAGGACCGGAGTTAGACCCAGATGTTTTTGGATGTACCAGCTAACAGCTCGCTACATTTTGCTTGATCATCATGTTTGTTTACTCTTAAGTCGCGTTTTACCGTTCGAGATGACACGTTTTGATAGTCGAGGCTCTGGTTGTTGGTGAATGAATCTGTTCGTGTGTGGAGTGTTGAGATGGTCGTCTCGTTGCTCTCACACTTTAAGAACTGAACTGTTCAATCTGTCATGATTTGTCGTAACGTGTGGGCTCACCCACATTTTACAAATCGTTTATTGTGTGCCAGGCCTTAGCAGTC
>CM036541.1:1691349-1721349 GCA_020745685.1 Tautogolabrus adspersus | reverse complement strand
CCTCTGCAGATAAAGTGTTGCTCAGGGCAGCACCCAGGCTGACTCTCTGGTGATAACACGCGCCCTGCTTTAGAGCTGTTATCATAATGAAGACAAACACATTCTGGTGGAAGTTACTCAAAGAAACATTCACTGCATTAAGTCAGACTTCCTCCTCTCTCTCTTCCTGTAGCATCTGTCTCTGTCTTGATTACTGAACAAGACAGATTAGTGTTTTACCTGCTTGATAAAGCTCATTATTTTTCTCATATTTTCATATTGGCAAACATAAAACATCACATCTTGTCAAGATTTTTCAGTATGCTGTTCATTTTTGACTGTGCTGTACGGTTGTTTTGGAATGGGAGCTTCAATTTGTTTAGCGCTCAGTTCACCGCTTTAGTTCGGACCATGCAGCAACCTCCGGGGTTGAAATATGAAGCCGATGCTGAAGTGCAAAATCCTGCAGTTCCTCAAGTGTCCACTAGAGGCTGGCTGCAGAAGCACAGGAAGTCACATACACACCCATTCTAAAAAGCCTGTTTTTACAGCAGACATTAACATGTTTACAGCCTGGTTCAAAAAACCAAATAGGTCTGATTAGCTCATGTCTCGATCGGCACACACTGTACGGGGGGTGAATGTTTTGATGACTCATCAGTTTTGATTTGATGAAGGATAAGAGTTATTCACAATAAGGCGTGTAGCTGACCTGATTGACAGGTGGGCGCGGTGTAACGGTTTGTCAGGAGTCTTAAAACCCGCCTCAGCTCCAGCTCTCAGCCTGTCGTTAGGTTGACTGAAAGTTAGGCTGAGACAGCATTTCCAGCACGGAGACCGCCATCGATGGGACTCCAGCGCCCCCTGCAGGAACAGACGGGTGACGTCACTCACGCTTCAAACATCCATATTTACAGTCTGTAGTTGAGACTAATGTTTCCAACAATGACTGGGTGAGTTGCCGAGATTTTATAATTGTGCACTCATCCTCTCTTTTTGTGTGATACCTCCATCAGGTTTCATTCTTCGGCTTCTGATGAAGATTTTCAAAGTAAATGAAAGTCTTTGATAATTAAACACCTGTGTGGATGCAGACAGCTGCAGACCTGCATGTGCAGATCTGTTTTATAAATGCATCAGAAAATAAGATTTAAAACGGCAAATGAAGAACTCCTTTGTGTTATTTTGGTTGAAAGACAAAGTCAGAGCAGAGGAGGTTAATTTAATGTAAGAACAAGACTAATGACAATATGTTGAACATAATAAAGGTCCAGATTGTTTATTGCATGCACAGATGGCACTCTTAGTGTGTAGAGTCCAAATATGCATGTGAAGGGCACAACATTAACATCATAGCACGCCAACGGGATTTGGCCTTGGCTCAGCCTGACGGATACACTCGGTATCACATGTATGTTTTTTTTTTAAATTTCTCCCCTAAAGTCTGCATGATGGCTTTTTTAAATATGTGGGGAAAGTACGGGGCACAGAGACGCTGTTCGCTATGCAGGGCAGCTAGGGGTGCATTTAACCCCTTATTCTTGTGAATCCGACGGCGTCTTTTGACTCATTTGCACAAGTTTGGCGAAAAAGCCACAAAATGCTTCTGTGAGTCACGCCCTTAAAGAGGTCACAACGTCGAACACAACGCTTATTTTAACCCCCAGAAACCCGTCAAACCGAAAACAAAAATATGAAATCCGACCGTTCAACAGCAGACGCAGGAACCGAACCACCACGCAGCGGCTCATGAGTATAAATGTGACTGAGCAACATGTGAAGGATGCAGCTGTTTTAACTGCTTTGTAATCAAACATGACATAGAAAAATGTCATTATAACGAGTCGTCTGATTGGCTCTCTCCTCTCACCAGCTGATCAGGTTTTGAATAATAACTTGACTTTGAAAGTCACCTTGGAGTGAATCTGGCCTCAGTGCTGTGAGATGATTTGCTCGGGGACTGTGTTTAATACACGTTTTTTTGACTGACATAATCTTCGGAGCAGCAGTGTGATTATTTTTATATTGTACAAGTTTCCTGCAGAGAAATTGCTCCGCCTCACAGAACATGATGAAAACAGATTTTCTTTCTTGTGTGAGTAATGCAGGATGACGTGTTTCTACACAGCTTCACACTTAAAATTCAATTTGTCACAGCAGCGATGCACACACTGTTTTAAAAACACCGAGATACACTGCTTGTTTAACAGTTGATTACTTCCCTCTGAAAACAACAGATACGTAGTTATTCGCTCCTCTGAGCTCAAAGTGAGGCGAGCTTTCATCATGTCAGCCTTTCCACTCACTGTAATGTTGCAGAGTCTTATAAGTGTTTAAATGTCTTGATGCGTTTTTAACCGTCACAGAAGAATACATTCAGCTTTTGGACATGCTCATGCCTTTGATATGTGTTAAACTTTACGATGAGGTTGCTGTTGTATTTCTCATAATTGCATCATTATTACGTTGTATTGTTTTGGTGTTATAGCCAATTAAATCTGATCGGATTCTCTTTGTCATGCTAAATGCATTTTTAGTACCCCTTCAATCACAGTTTAACCTTCACACACTGTTTTTGTTTCCCTCTAAGAGAAAAACGCCACTTTTAGACAAATTATGGAAAACAAGCTAAAGGATCAATCAATAAGATGTGTAGAGAGTGAAATGATAAAGTGAGCTTACTCTATGATCAGACATTAAGGAAACATGCTATGTTGAAGTGCTGGCTTCTCTGACAACAATGCAGCAGCCAGTATGTCCTCCTTCTAACTTTAGATTCTGGTCCTGAATGGTCTGGATTTGTTTGGACCAGAGAAGGTAGGAGGTACCCGACCTAAAAAGCCTCTGCATGTTTCTAATAAGCTCCACGAGCAGAAACGTGCTCAAACTAGGATCAATATTGGAGATGCTTTTGAAAAATGGAGAGAGGTTAGAACGCAGAAAGGTTTACAGACCGATGCAGAGCTGGATAAACACTGAAGCTTCAGTGTTCACCACATGGTGACCTGCGTGAGCATCCACTCTAGAGAGGAGGGGGGGGGGGGGGGGGGGGGAGACAGCTCTCTGTGATGTTTTGAATTTAGACTGCAGTACCCATTTTAAACACTAGGTGTCAGAGTTACATATTGCTCCTTTAAGTTCTCTATGCACCATCATACCTTCCGAACACACACAAAACAACAACACACCCCACCTTTGCTTCTGTTCACCTAAAACAAACCCTGCATCACCTCATGCATTTTCTTAATGCCCAATTTGGCAGCAGAGCCTCGGCTGTAATTACACAGGAAGCACTGACAAATGTGAGACTGAGCCCTGTTGAATTGACCAGTGTTTACTTTGGTCTGACTGCTAAAATATTTACAGCCAATGAATACGAGAGCAGAGACGTGTCCATCGGCTTCTCGCTGTAATGTAAAGTGTGTCAGTTAGGGAAAAAACAAAGCGAGGTTACGGTGAGACGTAGGAGCTTAATGTCGGGACATTAGTCTCTGTCAGAGCGCCGTTAGAGGGAGGTGTGTGTGTGTGTGTGTGTGTGTGTGTGTGTGTGTGTGTGTGTGTGTGTGTGTGTGTGTGTGTGTGTGTGTGTGTGTGTGTGTGTGTGTGTGTGTGTGTGTGTGTGTGTGTGTGTGTGTGTGTGCGGTGCTGTGCTATCTGGAGAGGATCCAGCCGTGTCAGCAGGGTGAGAACAGGCTCATTTACCTCCAGCCGGCTGCCGCCTCACATCACATGGACGCACTTAAAACATCCGCGGGCTCAGACTCAGGGACCGAGCGTTCACGATTATCATGACTCCAGAAATGTGGATTCATGATGGATTTCAGAAACATGTTGAATAAGGTCCTGTGTCCACAGACAGCGCCCACAACCTCCGTTTCAGAGCGCTTCTCACCAGCGCTCATTGTTGCTAGGTTACAAAAGCTAACTTCTGCTTTCCTCAGTTATGTCCGTTAGATGTGTTTTAGCTCCGTGTTTTAAATATTTGCTTTAATTTAAAGAAATCTCACCAAGAAAACATGAAGACGATGTAAAGGAGTCGTGTCTTCACATCAGCAGCAGCTCTAAACCTGAAACTGTTCCCTTCAAAAGACGAGTCAGACTAGCGTCTCCTCCGTCATTGTTGTTGACGAAGCTGATGTTGTGAGTAAGTTAGTTGTACGCACGGTGTTGATCTTGATTATTCGTTAAGGGAGACGTGACATTGACGAGCTCGACGCTATTCACAAAAGTTGCTTATGCTGAACCAGCTAATGCAGAGGGCGTCTTAGCGCTCAGGGCGTCTTAGCGCTCTGGGCACTAAATTGGTTTGTATAGAAAACGAGAACTGCAAGCGCTATAAACTCTATCTGTGGACACAGGCCCTAAATAATTTAAATCATTAAAACAATACAAAAAAGAATCTTGTCCGACTCTAAGGCTGAACATTGTTCATGGCTGAACTCAGGATGCTAAATGGACTTGAGCTTGTATAGTTCTTTTCTGGTCTCCTCCATTTACTCTGCAGTGTACCTACTCACCTATCTTCTCAAGAAAATGTTGTTTTGTTAAAGCTTTGGCACTTATCAGTACAATCATTTATTGAAATAATGGATAACTTATCGTTTCATAACATGTGGTATCAAAGTGTCCATCTATCCGTCCATTTTCTTTCGCTTATCCGAGGTTGGGTCGTGGTGGCAGCAAGCGCAGCAAGTCAACCCAGACTTCCCTCTCCAGCTCCTCCTGGGGGATCCTGAAGCGTTCCCAGGCCAGACGGGACATACTGTCCCTCCAGCTAACTCTGGGTCTACCCCAGGGGCTCCTCCCAGTTGGGCGTGCCAGAAAAATCTCCTAAGGGAGGGGTCCAGGAGGCATCCTTATCAGATGCCCGAACCCCTTCAACTGGCTCCTTTCGATGCAAAGGAGTATCGGGGGGGGAGGGCAGGTCTTGAAAAAGTCAGGATGGCGGTGAGGAAATTGTCCAGGGTTCATGTGTGAAAGCTTCTTTAGATTCTCTGATGCTGGAGAGTCCTTTGTCTGACCATTTCCGACCTGAGTATTGAGACACAGCAGGAGAAGTTAATGGGATAAACAAACAGACTTTAACTGACGTTAAACGTTCATAGAGAGCAGAGAGAGTGAACGTTGAGCCTTGGTAGAAGTTATTTGTCTTTCACAGAACCGCCTCAGGATCTGGAATGAAAGATTAGGACAGCAGCAAGAACTCCTTCATGTTGCATCACACGCTCAGGACTGATAATACGTCCTCTCAGAATGTATTTTCTCTTCACACGTGATGTTTTATTCATGACGTGGCTGTCACTTGTCAGCCAGAGTTCACGTCGCTCACACACATTTGTGTGAAACAGTGCTCCTCTGTCGCTCCGAGGGACTCCACTGTGCTCGCACGAAAAATATGTTCTGGTGTCAAAATGCAAATATGCTGATTTACATCGACTGGAGGCCATAAACGGATGACGTTCTCCTCAGTGTCAGCCACGATACTGCGGGTTATACAGAGACATTAATCCTGATCAATAGAGGCGTGATTTCTTAATTTATTTAATCTGAATTCAACCATGAAGAAGTCACGTGTCAGAGTTAAGTGTCCTCTGAAAGACGGGAGAAAAAGCAGCAGGGTTATTGTTTTTAATATTCAGTGAAGTTATACTGGAGGAAATAATTAGTTTATGTCCCCAAACACTTGGAAAGCCTTCATGTAGGACACGCCCCCTCCGTTATATCTTCAGTCGAGTCATCGTGAAGGAGGAAAGTGAAGGAACTTTGGTCTCAGGTTGTTGCTGCATCTAATTTTCACCACATCATGAGATAACGACGCGTCACACACGACAGCGTCGACCTTGAGTTTGTGCGTCCAAACACAGCAGAGTTTGTGTTTGTGCACGACTCTGTAGCACCGTCATTCAGACATTAGCTTTATGAAAGAGTCCACTGAGAACAATCTGTGAATCTCAGTTGTAGATTAATCGTGTGTGCGTGCGTGTGTGTGTGTGTGTGTGTGTGTGCGTGTGCGTGCGTCTGTGTGTGTGTATGGGTGTGTGCGTGTGTGTGTGCATGCGTGTGTGTGTGTGCGTGTGTGTGTGTCTGTGTGTGTGTGTGTGCGTGCGTGTGTGTGTGTGTGTGTGCGTGCGTGCGTGTCTGTGTGTGCGTGCGCGTGTGTGTGTCTGTGTGTGTGTCTGCGTGTGTGTGCGTGTGTGTGTCTGTGTGTGTGTCTGTGTGTGTGCGTGTGTGTGTGTGTGTGTGCGTGCGTGCGCGTGTGTCTGTGTGTGTGTGTGCGTGCGTGCGCGCGTGTGTGTGTGCGTGCGCGTGTGTCTGTGTGTGTGTGTGTGTGTGCGTGCGTGCGCGCGTGTGTGTGTGCGTGCGTGCGTGCGCGTGTGTCTGTGTGCGTGTGTGTGTGTCTGTGTGTGCGTGTGCGTGCGCGTGTGTCTCTGGAGCGAGCGTGTTTGAAAAGACGGACGTGTGCGTGTTGTTCCTGTGTGATAATGGTGAGTTTGCTCTGAAGTGGCTTTAATCGTTTTCTCCTCAGGGCTGTCAGTTTTTACCCTCGCCGTCTCTTTGCCGTCTCTTTAGCGTGTATGCAGATGAATTAAACATTTTATTATAGCGTTTGCTAAAGTGGTGCTTGAACCTTTTCTCCCAAACAGTACTGACTCTCGTTCTCCTAATTAATGTTGTTTTGGTGGTGGAGAATAAATTAATTATGACGAGCTCCTGGGAAACAGAGATTCCTCTCAAACCGCTCGGATGTAATGTGGGCTTTTTTTCTGAGAACCACAGAGTCAAGTAGTGTGAGAATCTGCATTTTAATAGCACATTATTACCCTTCACTGCACTTGGGCTTTTGTTAAAGCACCCTTGTGTGTTATAAGTCTTCTCATAATCAAAAGAAAAACACACTCACACCGAGGAGTGGGCTGGTCCACGAGCACGCTGTGACGTTATTTATCACGCTGATCATTGGATGTGTGGAGCCTGTTTTAAGTTGTACTATTTTGTGTTGATGCATGCAGTGCACCGTGTTAAGCAACGTGTTCTCAAACCCAACCTGATAAAAATACTTCATTGCATTGTCTGCATCTTTGTCTGCGGCCTTAAGGGTCAGAGTGGGATGACCTTGTGACCTGTACTGTCACTTTGGAAAGTAACGAGCTCTGCCTCAGGAAAGTAAAGTAAATGAACAACATCTGTTTTATTCCCAATTCATCCCACTTTCTCATGGAGGGCGGGTATTTCCCACAACCTCATGACACGATACGTTTCACGATACAGACGCCGCGATGCGAGAGGTATCACGATAGGATACGTGTCACGACACTCTTGAAGGTCGAAGATTATTGAAGTTTATTGAAGATTTTTCGATCATCTCAGAATAAAACAAGTAAAGACAGCTCGTGTTTTCTTACCTTGTCTGTTTGGATAAAGTGGAGGTAACTTCTTAAAGCTGATGGACTTCTTGTTGTTGACAGGCAGTTTGACAGATGCACCAATGGTTTCCATGGTAACAGTGGTCAAATCCAAAACTTGAACATCTTCTCTGAGAGCACCGACCTCCGTCTACTTAGCTAGTAAAATCCAAAGATTGACATTTGGGAGAGTTATAAAATAATCATCATTGAAGCGTTCTGTGTTCTCAAAAAGAATCAGCGTCCTGTTTTTCTGTGTCCACTGACAGCGTTCTTAGTGCTCGCTGTCCTCACCGCTTAAACGCCCTCAGCGTCAGCTGTTTTTTTGCGGCTGTGCTCGCAGCCCTCTCAGTTGAAAATAGTTCATCTTTTTCGAATAGCGCCATAATCTAGCGCCACACTCGTCAATGTCACTTCCTTCACCTCCAAAGACCATCAAATCAAAAATCAAGAAGGGGCGGGACTTCTGATGGTCAACAACAATGGTGGCGGAGACGCTAATCTGACTCCGTTTCCAGGTGAGGAGGTGCTGCTGATGTCAGGACACGACTCCTTTACATCGTCTTCATGTTTTCTCGGTGACATTTTGAATTAAAGCAAAAATTAAACACAAGGAGCTAAATCACACCTAACGGACATTACAGAGGGAAGCAGAAGTTAACTTTTGTAACCTAGCAACAATGAGCGCTGCTGAGAAGCGCTCTGAAAAGGAGGATGTGGGCGCTGCTGTCTGTGGACTCGGATCCTAATGTGTCAGTTCTGTCTTTTTAGTCTCTGTCCATTAACAGCGTTTTTTTATGACAGTGGATAGAGTAGGAACTCAGGGAGAGAGAGTGGGGAAAGACAAGCAGGAAAGTAGCCCCAGGTCAGAGACCCGGGCTGCCTGCTTGGAGGACCAGAACCTCTTTACATGAGTCCATCAGCGCCCGGAGAAGACTCTGATTTCACGTCTTTCTATAAGGCCGGTCCGACCTCTATAGATCCACTGTAGGTCCAATGTAGCTCTGCTGAACATCAGCCGTACTGAAGTTTCATCGATATTTCCTCGAGTAGGAAAAAGAAAAACATATTAAATTAAAAACTAAAAAAAAGGATTAGACGTCTAAGCAAACAACAAATCACAGCTTTGATTGATTTTCCTCCGAGTGCACAATAAAAAAAAGATCTGAATGGAACACAATTTAAGACTTTGGAGATAAACTTTCAGACATCTTACTGTCAGACGTCGACTACATCGTCTCCTCATCACAGGATAATTCTCTTTACAGAAACATGACTGATTGGGGACACTGTGTCATAGTGGCTGACGCCTGATTGGCTGACATATTATCAGGTTGTTTTACAGGAGGACTGACTCAGCAGGTTTCCCTGTAAAGGTCACTGCGTCGTCCTCAGAGTTACTAATGTATATAGCTCTTGTGTTTGGCCGTGTGTGGGCATGTGCGAGCTCCGCTGAATGAAATGTGTTGCTGGATCATTTCCAGGCTGGTTAGAAGATTCAGCAGCGTCTTTGTGTTAAAACTGCACGATGAGACGAAGCATATATTTCATTTATAAAGATTCTTTGACGAATGTGGATAATGACTGCTCTGCATGTTGTTAGCAGCTGTCGCACTGATTTTTAAGAATCCGATAATCACTTCACTCAGACTGATTTGTTAAAGACACTTGCATACACACATCTTTTATCTCTACATGCATTGAATCAGCCTGCATACTTGTGTCCTTGCCGTGTCTCTGACTCAATGGACCGACGCGATACTGTGATCTAACAGAAGTAAATACCTTCAGATCAGACGCAGCTTAAGTGCCTCTAAACACAATTGAGACGGCGAGCAGAGAGCGGCCTGAGCGTCTCCCTGCAGATGATTTGCAGTAGCAGAGGATCTCCATCTCAATCCCATCTGAATATATCTATAACGGAGCGTTCATAAAAACGGGAAGCCCTCTATTAAAGCCATTTGACAAAGTGGATGCTCGCCTGAATTCATTAATGTGGAGTTATGTTCCTGAAGAATACTGATGAACTCTGACTTCATGTCTGGACTCGGCTGAAGGCTGCAGAAAACCTTGTTATGTTATAAGAATGTCTCACCAGCAGCCCTCCAACAACGTGTTGATTCCTCATCAATGTCCCTCTCTGAATGATGTGAGTAAAGTGCTTGTTTGGTTCATCAATGAAACTTCATCTCAGAGGTTCATTTGTGTAGCACAGAAATATTAGATGACAAAGCACATAAGAAAATGTTAAAGGCTGTGTGTGGGTGTGAAAGAATCCTGTACATGGCAGCCTCCCCCAAAAGACAACTCTGTGCGCGCCGCGATCCGTCAGGGCCGCGCACCACGCCGTAGTTCGCTAGCACTCTAGTCAATCATTGTGTTCACACAGTGGGCGCCGCGGTTCATCTCCGGAGCGTGCCGTCGTGTGTGTGTGTGTCTGTGTGTGCGGCCTTCAGAGTGTGTTTCCTCCCCGGGTGTTTGTGTGTGTCTCTCACTGGAGCTGTGAATGAATCTGCTGGTTGTGAATCATCACGTTGCGCTCTCTCTGGCGTTGGTTCACTCTAATATCCACGTTAGCATAGGTTGGCTGACGGCATGAGATATGCTAATTCAATACAGCGTAAATAAAAAACCTCTTCCAAGTCTGGATTTGTAAAATCAGTTGAAGCTGTTTCGTAAGATAGTTTCTCTTATTGTTCCAACATGCACTTCAAATGTTGTTTCCTCGCTCCTGCACAGGATGTTCAGGTCATTGTGCATAAATACAACCACTGATGACTTACCGAGCCAGACCGCACTGCTGTCAGACTAACCCGTGCCATATTTTCACAGTCTCCTGTGATGGATGTCAGATTTATGCTGATCTGCTTAATAAATGAGAGCGTAAGAAAGAGAGTTGCGGAGGATGATTATTTTGGGGGGCCCTTTACAGCTCTGCCCCTCGCTCTGGCTGCACACTGTGATTTGTAGACACATTGAAATGAGGCTGGCTGCTCGGGCACAGACTCGCTGCTGATTTACACACACTGTTAAATCACACAGACAGCTGGCTGCTGCTGCCCACCGTCTCGCCTCAGACACAGATCCATCTCCAAGCAGGAGCTCCTCCAGACTCTCAGCCTTATGGCAGCTGTAACACACAGCGCGGCGCTCAGTCCCTGTCCCAGTCCGGGGCCTGCTGGTGACAATGTTGGACGCAACAACTGCCAGTAAATGATTTCCGGCCCAGGATCGCTCGAGGGGATACTGGAACAAACCTCCAAAAGAGAGAGACAAAGAAAAAGAGAGAGAGGAGCTGCTGGTCAGGTGGACTTTGTTTGTGCTGCGATGGATAAATATCCCTGAGTGAGAGTCTCTGCAACCCGTCTCCCCGAGGAATATGGCTGCTTTTCTCTCAGAGAGGGAAAACAATTATTTATTTGAGTGAGTCTGTTTGGTGTCAGTGTGTGTGTGTGTGTGTGTGTGTGTGTGTGTCAGCGCATGTGTGTGTGTGTGTCTGTGTGTGTGTGTGTGTGTGTGTGTGTGTGTGTGTCAGCGCGCGTGTGTGTGTATGGAGGGCGGAATGATTCAGCTGCTACACGCCGCACGCACGTACGCACCTGTGATTATTTTATAAAAGTCCCACACGTACACACGCGCGTGCGGTGTGTAAGTACTACACGCAGCTTGACTTACAGACGCACGCACATACGTGTGTTCTTATTTAAGTGTCACGCGTACACACGCGCGTGCGGTGTGTAAGTACTACACGCAGCTTGACTTACAGACGCACGCATGTGCGTGTGTTTGATTTATTTTACAGTCACTTGATGCTGTTATCTGTATGATCAATACAGATTACAGATTAATACAATACTGAAGATTTAAGATGGCTGTTGGCGTGGCGGTAATGTGTAGGCTGATTATCATCTGGAGAGCGTCCAGCTTTCACCCTCAGGCCGCAGAGCAGCGCTAAAATGCTTCCTTAAATTACGCATGGAGAGATAAAGTCAGTGACAGCGTTAGATTATGACAGTATGGACAGGTGGAAGAACGGACTGCCACGCTCATATTAAAATTCGTTTCACTGAGTTGAATCAGTTGAAGAACGTGAAGCTGATCAGACTGCAGTGCGCAACGCTGAAGGAAACGTTTCTGATGCTTTGAGAATCAGAGGATAAATCTGAAATCTGCTGTTAATATTTTCATTCTATCTCCGATTTTTATACAAAGCAGAGAGAAGGCTTGTTGTCAATCGCCTTGCCTGGTTTAAGAGTTTGTAGTTTTAATATAGTTTAAAACGATGCACGTTCCGTTTGACTCCGGGGAGGACCGTAGCGAGCTGCCGGGCTTGGCTCCAGGCATACCGGGATTGCGGTCACTGAATCCCCGCCGAGGTCTCTACAGATGGACGCTCACAGATGCGGGAGGACGGGGAAGTGGATTTATTATCATACCACATACCGATCAACATCACCGGAGCAGCGTTTCTCTGGGGCTGTGCCCCGCTGTCTATTGTGCACAAACACGACTTTATAACATGTAGGCTATAAAAAACCACACAACTTTGAGAAATGAGGTCTGGTTGACCGGTGGCTTTGTTGAGTTGGCTGCCCGGCTATCGGTACTGTTGCCCGGCTTGAGTACGGGACTTCAGTCCGCCTGAAGTGACGGAAAAATGAAATTAAACACACGCACGAACGCGCGTCTGTAAGTCACGCTGCGTGTAGTACTTACAGACCGCACGTGCGTACGCGTGACACTTAAATAAGAACACACGTACATGCGTGCGTCTGTAAGTCAAGCTGCGTCTAGTACTTAAACACCGCACGCGCGTGTGTACGTGTGGGACTTTTATAAAATAATCACACGTGCGTACGTGCGTGCGGCGTAGCAGCCCTCCATAGTGTGTGTGTGTCTGTCTGTGTGTGTGTGTGTGTGTGTGTGTGTGCGCGCGCGTGTGTGTGTGTGTGTGTGTCAGCGCGTGTGTGTGTCAGTGCGTGTGTTTGGATAAAGAATGCAGCCAGGTCCCTGAAGAAAACTTTGAAATGGAGGATTTTTTTCAATAAATCATTTAGCGATTCTCTCACAAAATATCATTAAAGTGCAATCAGCACAGACGTACTCTTTTTTATTCTGCTTGTTCAATAATTCGTCACAGATAAAGAGTCAGAGACACAAACACAGACTTCATTCAAAGTTACAGAATCAGGACGCTGCAGGAGGAAACAGTGCAGGAGTTAATGAGCACATCAGTGTCACTGATAATGACTCGTACACACTAAACAGTCAGGGTGACTCAACTCATTAAACTGTAATTTGGCGTAGAAGACACGACCCATTAATTCCACTGTGCACGCCGCCAAAGAACACAAGATAAGCTTTTCAATTTGTTTTATTTTATTCAAATTGGGAGACCTGTTACGTTTTTATGCCAATATTTTATTTCACGAGACCAGAGAGCAAACAGGAGAAAAGAGCGGAGATGTACAGAATGAATCATCGTGACTAATATCAACATTTTTATTCAAGTTTAGGAAGTGAAGAACTTTGTTGGCTCTAAAACAAACCGACCGTTAAAGTCACAATCATCACGAGGTGTTAGCAACATGTGCGCTGTATTTAATCAGCAATTTCTTTCCAATATCGTCGTCTCAGTGATTTTTGTCCTTGTCCGTGAATGTATGTGAAGTGACCGCTCTCATCCAGGAGGACTCGTCATGACGTAAAAGCTTATGTGTTGAGTTCATTTCAGGAGGACGTGACGTAAAAAGAGTGACGAACAAGTGTCAGATGAAGCAACAGAGTCCTCTATACGACGCTATAATAAGAATATGTGTCTTTCTATCAATGCTACGTGTAGTTCAACAGAATCACAATCTGAACTAAAGAGTGGAGAAGAACATACTGGAGAACAGGAAACAGAATGCAGCAGGTTCATTAGAGCACGGAGATCGTAGAGGTGGCGTGCAGACAGTCTATGGTCGTGCAGCGATCACAGCGTCACCACCCCTCCCACTCGCTCGAGGTGAATTCTCGGTCTCGTGTGCAGCATCCTGCTGTGCTCCACCTACCTCCACACCACATGGTGAATGTCAGACTGTTCAGGAGTATCACTTAATTTAGAGTTTTTTGTTTTGTTTTTGTTTCTCCTTGCTGTAATCGTCGAGGAATGAAGGTCATGTTTAGCCAGCTCTTGCCCAGCCATAATGTTCATTATTTTCACTCTGTTGTTCTTTAATTTGAAGTCAGAATGATTTCAGTTTCTCCTCATATGAGCTAAAGCTTCAGTTAGCTTGCTCTCAAACAGCTGATAGAAATCTGTAACGACATGTCGGAGCTGGAACACTTCATCTGCACGAAACAAGAAAAATCAGGACTTTGACAACACTGAGTTAACAACATGTGTACTTTTACAACTGGAAATATTATGAATGAAATGCTATTGAAGTCCAACCATTCTGCCTCTCCTGAATGTGTATCCCTGAAATCCTCATTTAACGATGTTTCACGATCACGTATTGCTCCTTGATTAGAAATAGGTCATCAGCGGGGAGGAATAAGAAAGACACTCAGTATTAACACAAACTTGTTTTCATGCCAACACGGCTCACTGAAGCTGTCATCTCTGCAACATCAAAGCTTCCCTCCACATTTCAGACGTTAAGAAGAGGCTCTTATTTACCAGAGACCATATTGAGATCAATCCCCGCTCTCTTAACACATAATTACCAGCAGAGCACGGAGTTTAGATCCAACGTTTGAATCCAAACTCGGCTGCCAACATCATCGTTCAGGAGTTTATCCAAAGTGTTCTGGCCTCTGACACGTTCTGAGGAAATAGATGTGACGTGCGTCTCGATCTGGACAATGATCTGTCACATTCAGGCTCGTTTCTCGTATCTGCGACGCTGCAGCGAACCCTTTTTTTTAAACACAGGCTTAGTGTCATGGCGGCTTATTACCTTATGTGCTGCATGTTTGGCATGAAGTATCTGCTGGCAGCAGAACTGAGGCTGCTGGGACTTTTTTCTGCGTAATCTTATTAGTTTAAAAGAAGCTCTTTTCTTCAGGCTACATGTTTCTCAAATCATTCTGTGCCATCCTTGAGTGGCAGAGGAAGGCTTAATAGACTTTATTTACAGTGTCAGGTGGGTGACACAAACATTTATGTGTTAATCTTCATTACAGTTAATGTGTGTGGGGGGTGGTAGCTTTGAATACAGTTATTAAATATACTCATAGACGCCTGACTCTTTTAACACAAACTTCTAGGAAGAAACATTTAGATCTTTCGTCCGTCAATGTCGTTTTCTGTGGCAGCACCAGTTTTCACAGCACTCAGCGTCCTGAGTGCCAAACCGCTCTCAGCTCAGTGTCAGCTGTTTTTAGTCGCTGCACTCGCAGCCCTCGTAGTTGAAAATAGTAAAAATTTTGGAACAGTGGCGTGACTCGTCTTTTTTAGGAACAATTTGAGGTGTAGAGCTTCTGCTGATGCCAGGACACGATTCATTTACAGTGTTTTCATGTTTTCTTGGTGATATTTACTTTGCTCCACGTGTCTAATATTTATTTATTAAGAAATAAATATTAGACACGTGGAGCTACTAAAAGAGACCTAATGGTCACGGCAAAGGGAAGCAGGAGTTATCCTTTGTAACCTAGCAACAGTAACAGCTGATGAGAAGGGATCTCAGCACAATCACCTGCAATATTTTGGGCACAACAGAGTCTGTCTCCTGCAGTGAGTCAGTCCCCATAGAGCTCCATGTTAAAATGTCCAACGTTACAGCTGCAGTTCCTCCAGTGTCCACTAGAGTCTGTCTCCTGCAGTGAGTCAGTCCCCATAGAGCCCCATGTTAAAATGTCCAACTTTACAGCTGCAGTTCCTCCAGTGTCCACTAGAGTCTGTCTCCTGCAGTGAGTCAGTCCTCATAGAGCCCCATGTTAAAAATGTCCAACTTTACAGCTGCAGTTCCTCCAGTGTCCACTAGAGTCTGTCTCCTGCAGTGAGTCAGTCCTCATAGAGCCCCATGTTAAAATGTCCAACTTTACAGCTGTAGTTCCTCCAGTGTCCACTAGAGTCTGTCTCCTGCAGTGAGTCAGTCCCCATAGAGCTCCATGTTAAAATGTCCAACTTTACAGCTGTAGTTCCTCCAGTGTCCACTAGAGTCTGTCTCCTGCAGTGAGTCAGTCCTCATAGAGCTCCATGTTAAAATGTCCAACTTTACAGCTGTAGTTCCTCCAGTGTCCACTAGAGTCTGTCTCCTGCAGTGAGTCAGTCCTCATAGAGCTCCATGTTAAAATGTCCAACTTTACAGCTGCAGTTCCTCCAGTGTCCACTAGAGTCTGTCTCCTGCAGTGAGTCAGTCCCCATAGAGCTCCATGTTAAAATGTCCAACTTTACAGCTGTAGTTCCTCCAGTGTCCACTAGAGTCTGTCTCCTGCAGTGAGTCAGTCCTCATAGAGCTCCATGTTAAAAATGTCCAACTTTACAGCTGCAGTTCCTCCAGTGTCCACTAGAGTCTGTCTCCTGCAGTGAGTCAGTCCTCATAGAGCTCCATGTTAAAATGTCCAACTTTACAGCTGCAGTTCCTCCAGTGTCCACTAGAGTCCTGTCTCCTGCAGTGAGTCAGTCCTCATAGAGCCCCATGTTAAAATGTCCAACTTTACAGCTGCAGTTCCTCCAGTGTCCACTAGAGTCCTGTCTCCTGCAGTGAGTCAGTCCTCATAGAGCTCCATGTTAAAATGTCCAACTTTACAGCTGCAGTTCCTCCAGTGTCCACTAGAGTCTGTCTCCTGCAGTGAGTCAGTCCTCATAGAGCCCCATGTTAAAATAAACATGTTTACAGTCTGGTATAAAAACAGTTTGGGTCTCTAGAGCTCATTTCTGTCTTCAACTGTACGGGCTGAATGTTTCTACAACTCACCTGTTTACATCATATTAAGGCTTAAAGGGATGTAAAATTAGGGGGCGTGGCCTCTTTGAGTGACAGGTGGGAGCTGCTAGCTGTCTGCTATGTGTCCCCTCAGCTAATTCAGTCCCTGACCTTTAACCTCTGGGCCGTGTTTGTGCTGTTGGAGCCTTTTGGAGATTTGTTCCTGTAAATATCAGACTAATAATCTGTCTCTCTGTGAGCTTTACTGGACTAACAGACAACAAGTCTGAGCTCCACTTTTTTTATTTTTCTATTTTTTATTTGAAAAGGGACATTCTACATTAATCAACATTCAGACAGATGTAAATGTACCCGAATTGGCCGAAAGGCTTATTTTCATCGGCAGTCCCTTTGCCAGATGTTCTTTGGCAAATGTAACCCATTTTACATCCAGTCACATTAGAACTCTATTTTATTTACATGTTAGCAACAATTAGAAGCGAACTGAGTCTGTAGGAACCGTTCCTGGAATGTTTGCTCGTTCACGGTTTGTCATGCATTGATTTATTTACGGAGGGCCGTGCATGTGAGTCAGAATTGTTGTTGTCTTTTTCCGTTAGAGAAGACGGATAAGGAGGAGACCGGTTGTTTTGTGCGTGTTGTTAACCCATCATCCACTCTCCCAGCAGATAAGTGGGTCATTAAGTAGCGTATTAGTTGCTTGTGTCAGTTGCTGGTTTAATTAGCCACAAACTAAAACTGTAAGATAAGCATCCTTTCCTCCAAATACTCTCACTTCTGGAACCAACACGTCGACCGACAAAATGCTGAACTCGAGGCTCCACACGAAAACAAACCTATCAGTGGAGCTAAGCTGGCTCCATCTATTATTTACTGCAGAATATTTTTTAGTAACTTCCAAAAGTGTCCCATTGTTTACTGAACAACGGCACAAAGCCGAGAAACAATCCAAGGAGTGGGAAACTGATTGTGTTCTACATTGATTTTTTTGGAGAAGCCAGACTTTGATCAGCGAGCTGTAATGGTGCTGAAAGGCTCGTTTTGTTACAGCTGGACAGAGCCAGGCTAGCTGCTTTCCCTCTCAATGCTAAGCTATGCTAACTGATGCTAGTTGCAGCCTCTCATAAGAGGAACATTTATAACAGGGATTTCGATGTTTCTCTAAAAAATTCTCTGTTCCCTCAAATGTGTGTTTCCAAAACTGTGAACTCTTCCTTTAACAGCTGAATATCTGGCAGCGCAGATGCTGAGGACTCTCATAAAAACATGATTAAACAACAAACATCTCTGCCAGAATGACACATTAAAGCAGAGGAAGTTCATTAATGTAGATTCAAACATCATCTGCATAAAATATCATCGTTAATAATCATTTGGCTCTTTCTCTTTACATTCCAGCTTCATTGTTTCATCGTCCATCCCCCACCCTGCTTCTTCTCTACTAATTAGGTTACACGAGGGAGGATTGTCAAACATAAAGACTAAATGCTACAAGGCTGTGCAGGAGTCAAAGCTACAAGTGAAGGGTTTGTGGAGAAATGTCGACATCGCTCTGTAAGGTAAAGCTTCAGCTACACAGTCTGCAGACTTTTAGGATATATACTGCTCATCAAAGCATGAGGTGCATGATTGCCTCCTTTCATCCTCACTATTTTATCAGCCTGGCAGCTGAATATATGCCCCCTACTCATTGTCCATCACTGTTTCAGAATTTACGGTCTAATAAGCTTATAAATAATCCCACTAGTGTCCACAGATACAAAGTAGGTGAGAGAGTGTCACTACACGGCCGTCGATACTGCGGCGGGTTCAGAGGCGGCAGGCAAATTGCTCCGGCCCCCCCGCTGTCTTGGCTGAACAATTTCCCTAGAGACATTTCTGCGAGCGGGGTCAGTCCTTCTCTGTGAGCTCGTGACTCATCCTCCGTCTGTCCCGCCGTCCATGAAGCTCAACTCACTGCTCCCATCGTATCAGCTCTTTGGTCTGCCTTCTGTGGACACCAGCAGCCCCCGTCCCTTCTCCTTCCCGCACCCCCCACCAAGCTGCAAGCTGCTCATCTTCTCTATCTCTCCCCGAGCTGTCCGAGCTCTCTGCAGAGGGAGCTTTATCTATACCACCCTACCAGCCCTGCAGTATATAGTATATCCATTCACACCCAGCTGATACACCTCCCACATGTCTCCCTGCATTCATAAAGTTTCTCTAATGATCAGCTGCCTCCTAAAACATCTCGTCAATTACAGTCTGCATCATCAAAAGGATGATTCCCACGTTTGCACCACTGTAAACAACTATTTGTTTTCTGTATAAAGCCACTGTGAGGGTTGTTAAGCCGCTTTGCAAACAGACAGAAATCAATTAAGATTCCTCTGTATGACCATCAATAATCTAAACTGCACACAGCAACATGCAGACCAACGTGCCTTTAATGACGTTTCACACTAAAAAGATGAATGGTTCCATTTGATCTCGGAAGTCTGAAATTCTGTATTACTGGTCTGTAATGGGGCTGCACCGTGCTGCAGTGGTTAGCGCCTCACAGCGAGGAGGTTCCTGGTTTGAATCCCCGTCTGACAGGAGCCTCTCTGTGTGGAGTTTGCATGTTCTCCCCGTGCATGCATGGGTTCTCTCCGGGTACTCCGGCTTCCTCCCACAGTCCAAAGACATGCTCGTTAGGTTAAAGGGGCTATATGTAACTTTCAAAAATACTGCGTTTGTAGTGATACCGCATGGCCGTCAGGTGAACTGCCTAACGGCCTAATGATTTATACATAGCTACAAGTTACATATATATGTAACTTTTTACATGTATAAATCGCTCCGCTCCGCTTACAGAAATCAACAGTACAAACTACAAACTCATCACACACTCCCGGTCTTCACCTGCACAGCCAGAGGCCGCCTTCACCACACTTCTATCCGTCCTAGGAGCTCTCACAGGCGGACAAACTCCTCACACACTCCTGCTCTCAGGCAGTGCCTGCTGAGACTGTCGTTTGTAGGATGGAGAATGAGACACACAGACTCCTTCACAGACTCTCACATGTGTATGACCACTTACCTCCTCTGGAAACATTATGCCGGTAAATATCCAGTGTTTCAGGGGCCATGGCAGGATTATTCCTTGCATTTGGATCCAAACAGATTTCTGATTTGATCAATCACACTGATAGTATCGTGCAGGTTCTATCTGTGGACATGTTGTCATGGTTTTCAACTATCACGTAGTGTGTTGTAATCGTCAGGTATAAGCTAACACAGCAAAGGGACTCCTTGAGGTGACCATGTTGCTTGTTCGACTAGTTTCCAACTCTTCACTGGAAAGGTTAACTCGGGTGTGACGTCATTCCCAGCTCCGAGGTCCGAGGTAAATAGAACGCACCATAATATTGAGTAAAATGAAATAAAATCAGAAGGAGATATTGTTCTTGAAACCAGGCTCGGACATTTTCCTCTGGAATGACTTATTCATGACCCGTGGATTTGATTGGACCGCCTGCTGCTTTCTGATTCGCTTGCTGCAGCTTGTGGTCAAAAATAAAGTGAGGTTCTGAATTTTTTTTGTATTATTCTGGTACTTTACGGTTCTTTCGATTATTGAAATAACCGGGAATGTTTCTTTTGAAACAGTTTGTTTTTGGAAAAAAGTATTGAACTCCGGCCCCTCAAGTCTCTAACAACTACAGAAAGTTTGATACAGCAACGATAAGCATAGATTCATGCACAACAAATAATCTGCAAGTTTTTCTCAAGATTCCTGATATGTCAAGGTCAGTTCATTCATCTGACGGCGCTCTCATCTCTCCCAGCGAGTGACGCAGAGTCCCCGAGCTGTGCCGCCGCTGCAGCAATTATTTCAGGATGAAAAAACGTCTCGTTGCTGCGACACCGAGCTAATGCTGTTTGGCTTTTAATTAAAGTCCAACTGGAATCAAATCACAAGTTTTCTTCCATCAAAACGAATGTCAAGGCTGTTTTTTTATTAAAGGTGTTGTGGTAGAGTTTCTCATAATTGAAAAGATGAAGCAAATGTATTGGAGGATGCGTCAGAGCGTCTTTACTTTGAAGTCCCTGTGTGGGCACGCTGGGTGCAAAGACAACAAAAAGTTTATTAACTCTAAAGTAAGTGTTTCTGAAAGACAAGGAAGGAGTTTAGTTTGCAGAGATGATGAAGAATCAGGAGCACACAGACTTAAAATGGACAGATGAGGAGATTTACAGAAACTTCTGAAGCCTTTAACTTTCGTCTGAGAACGAGTGGATAACACATCAAGCTGGAAAATCAATTGTTAATGTTTCAGTTGAACCGAGGTTTCGAAAATGACCGAAAGCGTGCATGCGTGTGTGCGTGCGTGTGTGTGTGTGTTTGTGCACTAAAACACACACTGTGAGTGTGACAGTCCTCCACTTTAATTTAGGCCTACATATTTTATACTGAATCCTACCCAGAGGCAGAGGGAATAAACACAGTGCATGAACAACAGGCCGATTCTCCCAGTGATCCTCTTGTTATACTACAGTCATTAAATGCTATTAAAATTCATGAGAATGAAATATTTAAATAGTACACACACACACACACACACACACACACACACACACACACACACACACACACACACACACACTGGGGTTTTAAAGCCACTGTGAACCGAAATGTACTACAGCCGTGTAAAACTATTAGAATATAAAGGGTTAAGAAATCTGTTTGGAGAATAATCCATCCATTATCTAAATCACGTTTCCCGTTCGGGGTCTCGGGGGGCTGGAGATGATCCCAGCTGTCATTTCGGCGAGAGGCAGGGTTACACCCTGGACTGTTCGTCAGCCAATCACAGGACAGACAACCAGCCACACTCACATTCACACATAAGGACAATTTAGAGTCACCAGTTAACCTAACCAGCATGTCTTTGGACTGTGGGAGGAAGCTGGAGTACCCGGAGAGAACCCACGCATGCACGGGGAGAACATGCAAACTCCACTCAGAGAGGCTCCTGTCAGACGGGGATTCAAACCAGGAACCTCTGCAGCCCCAAAGAATAATCATTAAAAGTTATTTTAACCTTTCCGTATGTTGGATGTGCAAAGGTCGTATGAGCATTGTTTTGGTTACTGAAAGTTGCAGGTGTGAAGTGTTCACTTTAACGTGGGACGTTGATGATCTTTTGTTCATCCACAGGTGTTGCTTGTTGACCTTGGGAAGGTACTGAGTGGTCCATAGTTAAGTTTCCTCAGGAGAGGTTAGCTTTCATTAAAATATGTCACTAATTAACCCTACAGAGACGTCATTTAGCATCAAATTCACCCTAACTGCCAGCCATACATTTTTGACCCTTTGCAAACAGCTCTAGGACCCACTTTGGGCTCTGGAAGCTCATTGGTGGAAGCCGCCATGCTGGAAATGCTGTCTCAGCCTAACTTTCAGTCAACCTAACGACAGGCTGAGAGCTGGAGCTGAGGCGGGATTTAAGCCTCCTGACAAACCGTGCTTCTGCAGCCAGCCTCTAGTGGACAATCGATGAACTGCAGGATTTTGCACTTCAGCATTGGCTTCATCTTTCAACACCGGAGGTTGCCGCTTGGTCTCAACCCACAAGCTGAGAACCGCAGCTCTAAATGTCTCAAGCCAATGTCAATCAAACAGAACAACAAGGTGTTTTGTTGCACAGATTGTAACATTCAAACATCGTTGGACTTTGATTTGTTGATGTTTTTGTGATATTAAATCCTCTCATATTAAACATTTCTCACTCTAACATCAGATTTACACACAAACATCTCCCTGAGAGATCAATGAGACTCTCGTCTTTCATATCATCTTTGTGTTTTATACACACATTCACCCGCTCTACAGTTTCCTGAAGTTTACACTCTGAGGGAAGCTCTAACTTATTATGGTTTCATAATGAAAATGAATGGGGCTTTCCGGCCTGTTCAGAGTGAAATCAGGTTTTAACTATCATATCTGCATAAATACACCGAACTGAAGCCTTCCTGATTGTTGCTCCTCTGTTTGTTTCTCTCTCATTTTTCCTTTTCTCCGTTTCTATGATTCAGCGTTATGGTCTTTAAATAGTACACACGGTGGATACGAGGGGAGGATCTTTAATGAGTGGAATATCAGTGACCTTTTAGATCTTTACACTGGATCATGAGGGGGAAAATGAATCTGTGTCGTTTCATGGATGACAGCAGACTTCAGTTTGCTTCTCTCTGCTGGATAACCAGGGAGCTGAGCCTGAATGCAAAGCTCTCGATTTACCGGTCGATCTTCATCCCAACCCTTTCCTGTGGTCATGAGCTATGGGTAGTGTACTAAAGAATGAGATTGCGGATACAAGAGGCCAAAATGAATCCAGAGGGTGTCTGGGCTCAGCCTTAGAGATGAGGAGCTGAGACATCCAGGGGGAGCTCGGAGTAGAGCCGCTGCTCCTTCGCATTGAAAGGAGCCAGTTGAGGTGGTTTGGGCATCTGGTTGGGATGCCTCCTGGACGCCTCCCTTTAGAGGTTTTCCGGGATGCCCAACTGGGAGGAGACCCAGAGTTCGCTGCACAGATTGTATATCCCGTCTAACCTGGGAACGCCTCGGAATCCCCCAGGAGGAGCTGGAGAATGTTGCTGGGAAAAAGCGGAAGAAAATGGATGGATGCTGGAGAACCAGCGACCATTTTATTGGGATGAATTCAGATGTGCTCCTTGTGTTTGACAACGACATTTTGAGCCATAATTAAAATGTGTGTCAAAGATGAGAATTAGTCAAATGAACATTCATTCGATGAATTTAGACAAAAACTTAATCCCATGAGGTAGATTTATGAGGCCTTCAGAAGTTTAGTTTTGACTTGTCAACATGTGAATACTTCACAACCAGCAGGCTCCTTTTTGTCTCAAAGGTTCATTAGGCTCTGTGTCCATCGAGTAGTTTTTTGAGCAGCTGCATCTTTTTTCAATTGTTTTCAATGAGTAGAGAGCGCTTGCAGGATAAAGTATCCGCCTGGAGAAAAAGCGCAGCGCCCAGCGTCTTTTTTCCAAGCACTCCGCCTTTTTTGTGCGGCCCCTCCGAGTGCTCAAGTTGAAAATCTTTTAACTTTTCACAAAGGCGCTGTTGACTTCACGGGCGCTCTTCTCAAAATGTATGATATTCCCCGTATTTTAGCTTCCTACGGATCGTATCTTGTACCCACATCGTCTTTGCTCCGTGTCTGCTGGGTTAAAAAACGATCTCAAATATAAAACGTGTCATCGATCTACGGCAAAACACACCAGGAGAATGACTGAAACGCGCGGACCACATACAGGACAAATCACAGTGACAGAGGCTGCTGCATCCAGATCATTGCAAGTGCTAAAGAAGCAAGGCGAGTTAAGTAAGTAAGCATGGATAGAGTTTGTCTGATTGCGAAACAAGCCGTGTGCGTGCGTGCGTGCTTGCATGCGTGTATTAATGAAAATAGTTAGGAATAAAAAGTCATAAAATGTTTAACGTGGTTTAAAAGCTTAGGTCCCGTGTCCACCTAACGTTTTTTCCGGGCAGAAAAGGCGCTGAGAAGAAAAGCGCTGCAGGTCCGTCCTGTCTCTATGACAACAGTTTGTTGACAAAGGCCGCTGTGTGGCAGACACTGCTCCGTTACTTTTTACTGCACGTTTTATATTTGAGATCGTTTTTTAACCCAGCAGACATGGAGCAAAGACGATGTGGGTACAAGATACGATCCGTAGGAAGCTAAAATACGGGGAATATCATACATTTTGAAAAGAGCACCCGTGAAGTCAACAGCGCCTTTGTGAAAAGTTAAAAGATTTTCAACTTGAGTGCTCGGAGCGGCCGCACAACAACGCCAGAGCGCTTGTAAAAAAGACGCTGGGAGCTGTGCTTTTCATCCAGACGGCTGCTTTCTGCTGCAAACGCTCTCTACCCATTAAAAACAACTGAAAAAAGAAGCTGGCCTTGAGAAAAAAAACGCTAGGTGGACACGGGGGCCTAAGGCAAAATATTAATTTGGATGTTTAATGAAATCAGATGAAGAGTGCAAGTATGTGAGAGAGAGAGAGGTCACTGAGTGAGGCAGAGGAATAACTTTACAAAGTAAATGGCTCTGCTCAAGAGCCATTAAATAGTTCTCTATTTTTTACATGAAAAAAATCGCAACTAGTTTTTTCAATTTTTGCTTCCTGCCGCGATTTAATTGCAAAAAACGTCTAAAAACATTGCAACATGCATTGCAATTTTTTTGAAAAGCTGCCGCGAAATCAGACATTTTAGGCCGCAACAATCCCCCAAAAAGTCCGCAAACTCCTGGAGGGACTGTTAAACCCTTCCTCTCACCTGGGGTTACACCTCACACACATCAGTTCCTTTTGTGTGTAATTATGTGTGATATGTTCTCAGAGTCGTGGTTTAAAGCTCCTCATCAGACTTTACAGAGGAGAAGAACGTTTAAGAGCCTGTTAATTCAACAAGTCACATCCGTGCTTCTGCCTTTACGAAACTATTTTTTACTTCTTAACTTGAGTACAAAATGTGAGCTCTTTAGCCACCTCTGCATATTTAAAGGTCACATATCCTCCTCCTCTTCAGTGTAAATAAGTCTCAGAGCTCCTCAAAACATGTGTGTGAAGTGTCTTGTTCTAAATCCACTCTGATCCTGTATTTGATCATGCCTATAAACCCCTCTATGTCAGCCCTGCTCAGAACAGGCTGTTTCTGTGTCTGTAGCTTTAAATGTAAATGAGCTGTGTCTGACCACGCCCCTCTCTGGAAGGGCTTGGGTGGCTCGGGCTTTCTCGCTCCATGCCCTATTGTTTACGGTGAGAAGGCAGACTCAGAGGGCAGAACAAACACCTAGCTGTGGGAGTGTCACCCACCTGGGGGAGGGGTTACTGCCCTTTGTGATGTCATGAAGGGAAAATCTCCAAACGGCCTGTTTGAGCACACATTTTCTGAAAAGTGGAGCAGGCAAAGAGGAGGATGGACTTTTCTCATCATTGGGGGGTTTGTAGACGGACTAGAGACACATATTAGAGTTAGAGAAACCTGGTGAAGAGGATTTTATATAATATGTGACCTTTAAGTTGAGCCTTCAGTGAACATTTTAAACCAAACCCATCTACAACTGTCTGGGTAAGGGTTAGGGTTGGGGGGGGGGTCTCCTGGCAGCTGAATCTGTCTCAGCCTTTGTGTGTTCGCAGAGCATCTGTGTGTGTCATCTTTCAGGCCTTCCTGTATCCAGTGGTTACTGTTAAACGATTTGAGTTTCAGAACTGTCTGAAAGGGAAAGTCTTTTCTTCATTAATTACAAACCAAAATGTTTGTTTGTCGAATGCAGGTCTGATCGATCCTTTATGATGCATTCCAGGAAGTCTGTAAATCTAAATGCTGCAGCAAAAGAGCGACGCGTAGCTGAAGTAATGCCGTCGTCTGCCCTCAGATATCACTATAAGCTAGAGGGATGACGTGCATCACATTTAAATCAAAGTAAAGTGTAGAACACGTACGAAAAGTACCGAGCTGTAAAGCTGTCCTTTTTCACCCTACGACTTACAAACACGACTTTGATGCTTGCGTGCTTGTTAGTAAAATCCAGCGGAAGAAGGTCCAATCGTAACTAGCTGAAAGGAGGCATATCGCCACCTACTGTATTCAGACATTATTACGTCAATAAGTTGATTCTCCCTCGGTGGATCTAAACTGGTAAAGGACAGTAGTCTTATTGAACTTCTTAATCGTAGCTCGACTTTACCGTGCATGTAAACGTGCTGACTGTCGTGTAAGGGGCACGCTGTGGGGAAAGAAAGCACAGTCACTCAAACACGGGCCCACTCCGAAAGAAACAGCACGAATGGTACATTTAAAAGTATTAAAACCTTTTTTACAACATGAATATCAAGCTGAGCACTGACGCTCTACCTCAGCTCACCTTCACGTTCCGTTTCTGTTCGTCAGTTTCAGATCCAGGACCATACCGGTCGTGAATCTGTCTGCCGAGGGGGGGGGGGGGGTGCTCTCTGTGGGCATCGAGCACGGGGAGGTCACAACAACAAAGGTAAGAAATGCTCTCAAGTTTTTCCAGCGCTCACCGTCTGTTTCATAAACGCCTGTGGAGGCTTTCTGATTGCAGTGTCACGGCCTTGGGCGTGGAGCTGTTCTGAGGTGAGACAGCTCATAAAAGAGCGACAGGTGTTGTAAAGCTGACATGACCGACGGCGTGGGGGGGGGGGGGGGTGACAATATGCTTCCTGCCACAAGGTGAAACATTTCATTCTGCAGGTTTAACAAAGAACCAAGGTGAGCTGGAAATTAAAAAGCTGTTAAATGTGGAGCCCTGAAACGTCTGCATGCTGGTACAGAACAATCTGTGGAGAGGATTTACGGATCACACGAAGCACGAACGTCGTTTTGTTAAACATATTGGATACACATTTTCAAAAGCTGTACAGAAGAGTTGTTAAAGCTGTATAGATTTTACTCTGCTGTTAAAACTGATGGCTTTTTAGGTTGTTTTTGTCCTTAAATGAGAAAATACAGATTTGTTTTAAAGCAGAAGTTTAAAGAAAATCAGCTTTCACTTTATCCTCCGTTAAAAACATCAAAGTGGGGCACATTGTGCAGCTGATTGAGTTGCATAGAGATAATCTCTTTCTTTTATTGCCGTCTCAGACTCAGTCATGAACTCTACTTTTATATTCACACACAAAAGGAAAGTTTAAGCAATCAATCAGACGCTTTTATCTAAAGCGACGACCATCAGGGAGTAAGAACAACACAAGCAAGGAGAGAGAGAGAGAGAGAGAGAGAGAGAGAGAGAGGAGGAAACAACGTCAGGAAGTGCAAACAAACAGCTTTAAATCTGATCAGACACACAGGTGCTGACAGGAAGTGACCAGAGGCAGAGCACAGCTGCTGACAGGAAGTGACCAGAGGTAGAGCACAACATCGACAGCTGAATTCTAATCAGCATCATCATTAAGGTGGTAGGTTTTCATAAAGAGCTGGGTCTTTAGCTTTTTTCTTAAAGGTGCAAAGGGACTCTGCAGATCGAATGGAGTTAGGAAATTCGTTCCACCACCGGGGGGCGACAGAGAAGAAGAGTCTAGTTAGTGTCTTAGGACCCTGTTGTGAAGGTTGGATCAGACGCCTTTCATTGGCAGAGTGTAGTGGGCGGGAGGGAGTGTAGACCTGGATTATAGAGTTTAGATTTTGTAAGCGAGCAGCAGAGTTTTAAATTTGATGCGAGCAGTGACTAGGCGCCGGTGTAAAGAGATGAACAGCCGAGTGACATTAATTAATTGATCATGGTTTTAATGAGATGAAGATTCAGTGAAGAAGGTAAACATGAGATGCAGCCCTGCATCGTTAAAGTCTTTCGTTCTCTCTCTTCTTCTTCTGAGTGAATAACAAATGCTTCTCGCAGGCAGAGAAGGTGTGTGATCGATACTCCCTTGAACAGCCGGTACTACGCACACTAAATGTTCTATTCTGTCTCTGCGGACTTCAATCATACTTCTCTAAATAAATAGTCGCCTGAGAAAAAGTCCTGTAAGCAACAGAGAGAATCATAAACCATCTGAATCTTTTATAAGTGTGCACCGCCTGACAGTAAAACCTGCAGAATCACTCCCATTTCAATCTCCACCATCTGCCAACATCTTTAAATATTGAAACATCTCTCCACAATTCACATTTACATTCAGCTCTTCATCGGCGCTCGAAGCGAGCGGCTCTCATCTCCGACACCTGAGTCCCCCGCCGAGTTCACTGGAAGTCTGTGGCGGTCCAGCAGTGACCTGATTATTACAAAGATCATCCTGTAGCTGCAAGTCACAGACTTGATCCTCCGCCGAGTTCAGACTTCACAGCCGATGTTAATCCTCCGCGAACTGTGCAAGAGCAAGATAGTGAAACCTTCCCTGATTCAGGGGCACGCAGAGTAACACTCAGATCTGCTCTCTTATAACACACACAAATGTTCGAGGGGTGTGTGTGTGTGTGTGTGAGGAGCTGCTCTGTAATTACTCTGGTTGTAATTTGGTGATTGAGTGCACTTATAAAAAACACAAGTAGCACAGGGGGTTGAACTCAGGAATAGATATTTGCAACTGTGCAGCAGAATTGTTGAAGGATGTTAAATGTTGCCCCGGGCTCGTGCAAAATCAGAGTATGTAAAGTGTGTTTGGGAGAAATGAGATGAATCTCCAACTCTGCAGAATAACTTTGTGACCTTTCTGTGCACAGCATCTCAAGTCAAGATTATAGCGTTCATTATCGTGTGAACTGACCGCTCCCTGATTAGAAACATGCTCACAGCTCCAAGTTACAGGAGAAGCATTAAACACAGAACAGCCGCTCTGCACGTGTTCCTCTGCATCGTTTAAAAACAGCCTGTTTCTATTTGTTTTAGAAAGTGTGCTCTCTTTACATCAGATCAGTCACCTTCCAGACACCAGAATCGATACCTGATGAGCATTCATTTTCTGTCCTGGTTTGTTCTCTCGTGCTCTAACATGCCTTCCATGAAAAGTACATTTGTTTCCCTCCTCTGTTGCCGTCCAAGACTGCCGAAGGTCGAGCTGTGAATTTACTGCAGCCGTTTGTCTTGCTTGCTTGGCAGCAGCCGCTCTGTCAGTGTTAATGTGCTAAGTGTGGAGGTGCATCCAGCAGCCTTCCCCGTTTATTAACATTCGACGGTGCAAAGCAAAAAAAACATGCTCATCTGGATGAATGCAACATTCATTCAGGCTCTGGCAGAGCAGCGAGGGTGATGTGCAGTGAGGATGGAGGAGGTGAAGGAGGTGAGGGGGGGGGGGGGGGGGGGTAGATTACGTTGGGTGACTGCCCAAAGACACACTTAGGGGCTCTAACAGAAGTGGATCATCTTTGTGTTCATACAGACACTTAAAGAAACACACTAATGTGAACATGATCTGGAATTCTGCTTCTTCAAGAAGGTGAAAATGACGAAAAGAAAAGTCGCCAATGAGGTGTCCGTCATCGAGGTTTAAGGATGTAAAAGACCAGTGTCACTCACTTCTAATGAGTCACCTGCCCTCATCCCCGGCAATGAGCAGGTAACAAGCAGCGGTGTTGTGACGTGCCGGGTCACGCAGGAGAAAAGAAAATAGAGCCTTTTAAAATATGTGATGTAGCCTAGTTGTGTTTTTGTGGCTTCTTTTACTAAATAATGGCATGTAAATGATAGATAGATAAATAATATTCAGTGATATTTAAACGCATTTATCCTTCTATTTCTTCTTCTTATCTTCAACTTTTCGTCCTCACTCATTTGGGGCGCCAGCTGCGCCCCCTATGGAGGCTAGCGCCCCTAGCATTTGCCTATACTGCCTATGCCACGGACCGGTCCTGGATGACTCACTTACTTATGTAAATATTGTTACCCACCTCATCAGATACCGACATATGCACACTGGCTTCATGAAATGTTATTTGTTTGCACACAGAGAGCTCAGCTTACTGAAGTCCTTGAAGTGTGAGCGTACCTGGCGAATAAAGCTGATTCTGAGTCTGATTGTTCAGAATGATCCAGATTTAGAGATCCCCTTTTAGTTCTATCCAGGATCAGGTTTTACTTTTGTTCTGGATTCTCACAGAAAAACTGGATTAGATCTACCTGATCACAGAACAGCCTTTTAAAGACGACCAATCCAGATTTTCAGTGATATGAAATGAAATACACTTTGTCCACAGGTGGCGCCAAAATCCACACAACCCTACTGTGAAC
>CM036541.1:1578849-1686349 GCA_020745685.1 Tautogolabrus adspersus | reverse complement strand
ACCACTCTCAAATTGTACGATCAGCCAGGAGGATCTGTTTTCTTTGATAGTTAAGTGAAGGACATGTGCTGAATGTTAATTAAAAACTCCATTAAAGAGGCCTCAGCAGCCAGTGAATGAGCAGGAGAGCCTTTGGTCTTGTACACAATACTTTATGAAAGAATCACATATAAAAACACACTTCTTTCTGGAGACAGCTTCACCTCTTGTTTTGTTCCTCTCTCTCTCTCTCATTGGTTGCTCTCTCTGACTCTGACGTGTTAAAGCCTTCAACTACGGAGAACATTCGAGCAACAGAAATACACACCACAGCACACAGACCCTTAGATTTAAGATTAGAATGCAACACACACAATTCAAAAAATATATCCTCTAGTCTCGCAGTAGTTGCCTTTTTTTTCTTCTTTTGTACAATTAGAAAAAATACACAGTTTACTGAATGTTTACACACAGTCACAACCGATGCTGTATTTTGCACCATGACAGCTTTGGAATCAGCATCACTCCATTGTCACTGAGCGTCCGCAGCGTCCTGTGTGCCTTTAGAGGAGAACGCTACCTCCTGTGTGTTCACAGGAGCGTTCACATGCCCTAAGAGGTGTGGGACATGGAGCCCTGACGGAGTCCAGAGGGTCACATTCATACAGACGTTTGGAGGAGTCACCTCGTCTCTCTGTCATGTGTGTTCACACGTCGTCATCTCAGGGAGGGGTGTCTGGTCCTGCATGACCACTTGAGGGGGGGTGGGGGCAGGGCGAGCGTGGGCCACCGAGTTTTTCTGCAGCTCCACCCCGAAGGCAGGAGAAGCGTTCTGTAACTGTCTCCTGTACTGCACGAAGCTGCAGGTCTTTAGGATGATGGCCAGCACGTTCTTTCCTATGAGGATCCCGGACACGCGAGCATCCCTGTACAGGATCATGTTACCCCCGCGGATGAAGAGGGTGATGATGTTGATGGTGACGAGGCTAAGGATGGGGTACAGGAGCATCTTGTGGGGCACGATGTTGATGCCCTGCATGCTGATCTCGCTCAGGGACACGCAGGGCAGCACCAGCAGCAGAATGTAGCAGTAGAAGAACATCAGGCCCTCGGCCCACAGAGGGAGCCCCTTTTTCTGAGGCTCCCAGAGGTTGGCCTGGATGTCCAGAATGTCCAGCAGGTCCACCACCACCCAGAAGAGACGGTTACGGATCTCCTCACGCTTCTTGAAGGCTCGAACGTACTCCATGTGGTCAATGGCGACCAGAACTACAAACAGCACCGGGATGCAAATAGACAGCAACAACGTCAATGCTTTCCTCGCCAGTGCGTCCAGACTCTTCCTGTCTGCTTTGTAGTTCTGATACACAAAGTAGACTTTAATCTCCAGCACAAAGATGTAAAGGAACCAGAGGATCATGGCGTAGCCTCGCTTGGCTGTGCGTACCTCAGCGCCCACCCACACGGCCACGTAACGCAGGACGATCAGAAAGCAGATGTCTCCCACCATCACCATGATGCAGATGCCAATCTTGCGTGGCCCGTGATTCTGCTCCACCAGGTAGGCATCAATCAGCGCCATGCTGCTCATGATCAGGATGGTGGAAAGGCACACATGGGGCTTGTTGGTTGGAGGTGGAGGTACCATCCTTACCTGGGCGAGAACAGGAGGAGGAGGGGTGTTGTTGAAGAGGGGATGCAGGGGGGAGGGCTCAGTTGTTCCAGTGAGGAGGCAGATCAGATAGTGCAGCTAGACAGCGGTGCTCCCCTCCATCGCTTCTCCTTTGGCCACGATCCAGGATGCATTAATGGGATTCACACGGATCACTTCAATCAATCTCCAGCCGTGCCCGAGCCACCTGCTGGGCAGACAGCACCCCTCATTTAATAAATTATGTTCATTGGCTAATTGTCTGTAAACACATTTGTTCACTTTTGTAAATGTAATAAATCTGGGGGTGTGCGTCTACCATTTACACCCTGATAATCAATCATTTAACTACACAGCAGCTAAATCAACAAGTTCTATTTTCTGGTTTTCAAAGAGAAAAAAAAACTGCTGCAGTTTGATCTCATTACAGATTAACTTTGGATGCCCTTATTTTCATACGAGCTTCATCCTTCAGAGATTAAAATCCAGCTCAATACTCACTTTTGTCCCTCTTTGTACTTTATCCTAATGACTGGCAGCGAGCGATCATCCATGAGACTGCACCGACAGATCTCAAAGCCCATCTGTAATCCACAGGAGGAGAGAGAAGAAAACACACCAGATCCTTTCCTTCTCTCACACACGTAAATCCACCAGTCCTGGATCTATTTCTCTCTCTTTTCTGCAAGCAAAAGCGAAATCCCAAAATATCGCTGTCATAATCCACTTACTGCTCACAGTGAATCAGGAGGAGGCAACTCGATGGTCACACAGCCCGCTCTCCGTCTCCGTAACTAAGAATAGAGCCGATTTTGTGCTGTGCTTTGATGAAGGGTTTAAATCTGAAACTCCCATAAATAAAAAAGTTATTCTTAGTGGAAAAATCTCCTCAGTAGATCCTGCTTAAAGGAGAATTTCATATCCAGAAGTTTTCCTCTCCATCACCCTCCATCCATGGACAAGAAAAAGGAGGATTTAGTGTCTGTTCTCCTCTGGAAGTGCGTGTCAGAAGAGTGTTTGTAGTGAATCTTTAAAATGCAGCGTCTGTCTGACTATCCCTCCCCACTTAGCAGTGTGCATGTGTATCTGTGTGCATGTGTGTTATCCCCTGTGTGTTTGTGTGCTGCAGGTTTCAGCCCTCTTCACGCTCGGTTGTCGCGGTAAAATGCTGCCCCCCTGGCGAGATCCTGGCTGCTGCACCGTTTTTCCGTCTCCTGCTCAGGCAGCTCTTGCCAGAGACACCAGGAACAGCCGCGCCAGTGGATTCCCCAGTCTCCACTCAGCACACTCTGCCAGCACCACCAGCGCTGTGATACTCCAACACCGCCTGCCTCTGTCGTCTGTCTCCGTGCACTCTTCAAGCCCGCTCTGCGAAGTCGAGAGAGGCTCCTGTGGTGCCTTCATACACACTCCTGGGATTCTCTCTTCTCCCTGTCTCGCAGCTTCCCTCCTCTTCCTCTCTCTTCTGCTCAAGTAAAGGCACTTGCTGTGTGGAGGTGACGCTCAGCAGACCACAGCTGCAGAGCCAGGCGGAGAGAAAAGAGGCAGAGAGAGAGAGACAAAACACTTTTCCAGGGGGTGAAGAGAGGCGGGGAGCAGGGGGAGGGAAGACGAGCCAGCCTTTTGCAGCTTAGCTGAATGCACAAGTTCTCTCTCTCTCTCTCTCTCTCTCTCTCTCTCTCTCTCTCTCTCTCTCTCTCCCTCTGTCTTTTATTTCTCTCTCATATCCCTCTCTTTTTTGCACATTGTGTCTTTTGCTGATATCCTATTTTCTGGGGCTGTATATTTTTTGGCTCCCGAAAAAAGCCCTTCTTCTCTTCTTCTTTGAGGAGCCCATTAAAGCGCTGTGCATTTTTTATATTTTCCCTCTGTCGGGTTTGAGGTGCAGTGATGAAAAGTGATCCAGAGAGGAGGGGAGGAGGAGAGAGGAGAGGAGATGCTCTCCAGTATGACATGTAGTAAGCCGGTCTCCCAGCAGGCTGTGTGTCTGCAGTCTGGGGAGACATGGTGGGGTGGAGGGGGGGGTGCAGTGGCTCCTCCTGACAGAGAGCCTTTCTATTGATCTCCTGACAGAGCAGTGAATCAGGAGCCTGAGATGGGACTGGGGACCGAAAGAGATGAGGGGTAAGGGGAGATGGGAGGAACAGATGTGAGGAAAGAGGAAAAAAACGAGATGAGATGGCCGAGTGACATGATGAGAAGAGAAAAAGAGGGAGCCGGAGACTTGCAGAGCTGGGACTAAATGTCAAGGGGACATTTTTATCCCCTGAGATGTAATAATGCCCAGGCTCAGAGATAATGCTTATGCAAAACGCAGGAAGGTGGGAAAAGGTTGGTGTTTGCTCTGCTGTGCAGTATGCTAACACCAGCAGCTCTGTTTATCCAGCTGGGCCAATTAGTGATAATCCCCCCTCAGAGGAACCAAACTGCTTTCATTACTACAGTATGAAGCCATTCAGCGCTCACTTCATGACTTGTCGTTATTGAGAAGTCAAAACTATTGGTTTTTATGCCGTGTGGCAGCACTTTTCACCACACTGTGGGATGACAACTGAATCTAATTGCAATCAATCAGGCGGATTTCTGCAGTCATGAATGGTATGGTTACAGATTTACCAGCTGTGGATCAGCTGACAGCGACTATCGTGGCTGTTTATGACTTCATCATGGAGGCGTACGCAGAATTCATGCCGCTCCTCTTTCACCCAGCTTAGCTTATTGACTATTTCCTCTGGATTTATCGACCATAATTGAGCCGTGACAAGTGGAGTGATGAATGATATCCTCCTTTGCATATTGTAAATTAGTCTTCCTTCCACGTCAGTTTTTCTTCTTTTCATTTTGTTTTCTATATTAAACACAATTCAATAGCAGCTGCTGAGAAGTTTCTTCCATTGTGACGGGACTTACAGCTTTAAGGACAACAACGGATCTTCATTAAGTGCTTAACTTTCTGATTTATAATTCAGGTACATTATGTAATATTGTGACCCCTGGTTATCGGCTTGTGTGCATTTATATGGGGGCAGCTGAGGTTCAGCGGTCGTCAGTCGTCTCTCCACCGGAAGGTCGGGGATCCGATCCCCAGCTCCTGCAGCCACATGTTCGATGTGTCCTTTGACAAGACACTTAACCCCAAGTTGTTCGTGCTGCTTCGTCAGCGGCGTGTGAATGTGTATGAATGGATGAGTTAATACTGATGGACTCTTTACTCAGCAGCCTCTACCATCAGTGAGTGAATGTGTATGAATGGATGAGTTAATACTGATGGTCTCTTTACTCAGCAGCCTCTACCATCAGTGTGTGAATGTGTATGAATGGATGAGTTAATACTGATGGACTCTTTACTCAGCAGTCTCTACCATCAGTGAGTGAATGTGTATGAATGGATGAGTTAATACTGATGGTCTCTTTACTCAGCAGCCTCTACCATCAGTGTGTGAATGTGTATGAATGGATGAGTTAATACTGATGGACTCTTTACTCAGCAGTCTCTACCATCAGTGAGTGAATGTGTATGAATGGATGAGTTAATACTGATGGACTCTTTACTCAGCAGCCTCTACCATCAGTGTGTGAATGTGTATGAATGGATGAGTTAATACTGATGGTCTCTTTACTCAGCAGCCTCTACCATCAGTGTGTGAATGTGTATGAATGGATGAGTTAATACTGATGGTCTCTTTACTCAGCAGCCTCTACCATCAGTGAGTGAATGTGTATGAATGGATGAGTTAATACTGATGGTCTCTTTACTCAGCAGCCTCTACCATCAGTGTGTGAATGTGTATGAATGGATGAGTTAATACTGATGGTCTCTTTACTCAGCAGCCTCTACCATCAGTGAGTGAATGTGTATGAATGGATGAGTTAATACTGATGGACTCTTTACTCAGCAGCCTCTACCATCAGTGAGTGAATGTGTATGAATGGATGAGTTAATACTGATGGACTCTTTACTCAGCAGCCTCTACCATCAGTGTGTGAATGTGTATGAATGGATGAGTTAATACTGATGGACTCTTTACTCAGCAGCCTCTACCATCAGTGTGTGAATGTGTATGAATGGATGAGTTAATACTGATGGTCTCTTTACTCAGCAGCCTCTACCATCAGTGTGTGAATGTGTATGAATGGATGAGTTAATACTGATGGCCTCTTTACTCAGCAGCCTCTACCATCAGTGTGTGAATGTGTATGAATGGATGAGTTAATACTGATGGACTCTTTACTCAGCAGCCTCTACCATCAGTGTGTGAATGTGTATGAATGGATGAGTTAATACTGATGGCCTCTTTACTCAGCAGCCTCTACCATCAGTGTGTGAATGTGTATGAATGGATGAGTTAATACTGATGGACTCTTTACTCAGCAGCCTCTACCATCAGTGAGTGAATGTGTATGAATGGATGAGTTAATACTGATGGACTCTTTACTCAGCAGCCTCTACCATCAGTGTGTGAATGTGTATGAATGGATGAGTTAATACTGATGGTCTCTTTACTCAGCAGCCTCTACCATCAGTGAGTGAATGTGTATGAATGGATGAGTTAATACTGATGGACTCTTTACTCAGCAGTCTCTACCATCAGTGTGTGAATGTGTATGAATGGATGAGTTAATACTGATGGCCTCTTTACTCAGCAGCCTCTACCATCAGTGAGTGAATGTGTATGAATGGATGAGTTAATACTGATGGACTCTTTACTCAGCAGCCTCTACCATCAGTGAGTGAATGTGTATGAATGGATGAGTTAATACTGATGGCCTCTTTACTCAGCAGCCTCTACCATCAGTGAGTGAATGTGTATGAATGGATGAGTTAATACTGATGGCCTCTTTACTCAGCAGCCTCTACCATCAGTGAGTGAATGTGTATGAATGGATGAGTTAATACTGATGGACTCTTTACTCAGCAGCCTCTACCATCAGTGAGTGAATGTGTATGAATGGATGAGTTAATACTGATGGCCTCTTTACTCAGCAGTCTCTACCATCAGGGTGTGAATGTGTATGAATGGATGAGTTAATACTGATGGACTCTTTACTCAGCAGCCTCTACCATCAGTGAGTGAATGTGTATGAATGGATGAGTTAATACTGATGGTCTCTTTACTCAGCAGCCTCTACCATCGGTGTGTGAATGTGTATGAATGGATGAGTTAATACTGATGGTCTCTTTACTCAGCAGCCTCTACCATCAGTGTGTGAATGTGTATGAATGGATGAGTTAATACTGATGGACTCTTTACTCAGCAGCCTCTACCATCAGTGTGTGAATGTGTATGAATGGATGAGTTAATACTGATGGTCTCTTTACTCAGCAGCCTCTACCATCAGTGTGTGAATGTGTATGAATGGATGAGTTAATACTGATGGACTCTTTACTCAGCAGTCTCTACCATCAGTGTGTGAATGTGTATGAATGGATGAGTTAATACTGATGGACTCTTTACTCAGCAGCCTCTACCATCAGTGTGTGAATGTGTATGAATGGATGAGTTAATACTGATGGACTCTTTACACAGCAGCCTCTACCATCAGTGTGTGAATGTGTATGAATGGATGAGTTAATACTGATGGTCTCTTTACTCAGCAGCCTCTACCATCAGTGAGTGAATGTGTATGAATGGATGAGTTAATACTGATGGACTCTTTACTCAGCAGCCTCTACCATCAGTGTGTGAATGTGTATGAATGGATGAGTTAATACTGATGGACTCTTTACTCAGCAGCCTCTACCATCAGTGTGTGAATGTGTAGGTGTGACCTGTGGTGTGAAAGCTCAAGAAGTCAAGAAGTTTATTTCATTAGTTATTTAATATGAAATAAAAGGCCTTGAAATTTACATAAAAATATGATTTACTTTATGTTAACCACTAAAGTCTTAAATAAAATACCAACCATGTTACTTCTGTTCTAACAGAACTTATTTGTTCTAAAAAAAATAAGAAGGATTCTTCATCTTTAATACAATCAAATACCCGACCATACGGAGGATTAAAAAACCCTACATTTGGGGCGCAGGTAGCCTAGTGGTTGGTGTGCGCGCCCCATGTACGGAGCTGTCATTCCTCAGACTCTCTCTCCTGATGTCCTACTCTGTCCACCGTTCTGTCAGGTAAAGGCAAAAAGCTCAAACATAAAATCTTGGTAAAAAATACAGACAAAGACTTTGTGTTAAAGCTCACATATCATGAAAAACTTCCTTATGCTTCTCTAACTCTAATATGTGTCTCTAGTCTGTCTACAAACCCCACAATGATGAGAAAAGTCCATCCTCTCCGTCTTCTGCCTGCTCCACTTTTCAGAAAATGTGTGCTCAAACAGGCCGTTTGGAGATTTTCCCTTCATGACATCACAAAGGGCAGTAACCCCTCCCCCAGGTGGATGACACTCCCACAGCTAGGTGTTTGTTCTGCCCTCTGAGTCTGCCTTCTCACCGTAAACAATAGGGCATGGAGCGAGAAAGCCCGAGCCACCCAAGCCCTTCCAGAGAGGGGCGTGGTCAGACACAGCTCATTTACATTTAAAGCTACAGACACAGAAACAGCCTGTTCTGAGCAGGGCTGAAATAGAGGGGTTTATAGGCATGATCAAATACAGGATCAGAGTGGATTTAGAACAAGACACTTCACACACATGTTTAGAGGAGCTCTGAGACTTATTTACACTGAAGAGGAGGAGAATATGTGACCTTAAATAAAAAAGAAAAGAAAAAGACATCAGCAGATCACTGAATTACACCAAGTTCCACCAAGAAAAATGCGTTGTGTAATCATCGCGTCCTCGAGCCGGACACTAAACTGTTACCGACAGACTACGTTGGTCAAAGACGCTCAGGTAACAGCTTCGACTGAACACCAGAGTGGACGCTCTGTCAGTCTGTGTAATTTTGGATGTTCACCTTAAAATAAGCACGAGTTTGGCACACGTTATTCCTCCCACGTCTCATCCTGTCTTTAATTTACATCTTCATTTAAATACCTTTTGTGAGCTACACCCGGTCTGGGACTACGTTAACCTCTCCATTAAAACCACAGTTAACCTGGACTCAGACTTTGAATCACACCTGTCCAATTTCCTTATTTATCAACGCTCAGCATTCTCCCTTTTGTCTCCCTGTGTTTATGATTCATGAGCGGAGCAGAAGTCAAATCATTGTCTCTGAAGGTTATTGTCTCTTTTAGATGAAACGATTTTTATCCGCTGGTTTGATGTGTTTTTACTGGTAGTTTGTGTCAAAGTGCTGCGTCCTGATTAATGTCATTATGCTGTTAAACAAACACAAGGCTGTGTTTTATGATTTATGAGGCTGGATCAGACTGAAGAGAACATCCAGGAGTCTTTTCTGTCCTCCTCTGCCCTCTCTCTCTTCGTCCATCAGCCTCAGCTTCCTTCAGAGGGCTGTCCTTGGCTCCTGCACAGGGACACTGCATCATCACCGCTCAGCTGCAGGCAGACGAACACACAACAGATAGAAGATGATAAAAAACAAGCCGCACTCTCTATAACATAAAGCATCTCCAGAAAACAATCACAGGACTCAGAGATAGGGAGCCATGGAGCGGCTACGCTGCGGCTGTCTCATCTCGGGGTTTAGAGTTGTGGTGGAAGTGGTTCCTTTTTTAAGAAGTAAAACGTTCTATTAGATCTGCTCGCCTTTTAATGCGGTATTTTGCCTTTATGCAAATATTTGAGTGAGCTTCCTCGGAGCACACTCCATTTTCAGAAATGTTCCCTTGACAACCAGCAGCAGCAGCAGCTTGAGAAACATGTTTTCTCGTCTTGTCAGAAAAGATATCATGGGGAAAATTCAGCACTGCAAGCTGCACCTTGAACTCAGCAGAAATCAGGCATGAAAATGTGTTTTCTAAACATTGCTGTGCGAGTAAAAACAGAACACACTTTACCGTCAGAGAGAGCTTCGAGCTTCTAAGTGTTCAGTTTCTCCTTTGGCTGATTGCAATCCTCGGTTCAATCAGTCGCCTATTCATCCTCCCCCCTTTGTGCTGACTGCTTACAGCTCCTTCAGACCACCTAGATCTCCTTCTTTCTTCTTTACCCTCAACAGATCATCTTTGTGTTTGTGCCAGAAATCAAACATCTTCAAGGCTTTCCCAAAGGAGTGTGTGTCTCTGATGAATACAGTAATTCACTGTTTTCTTTTGCAAATTTTAAACTCTTCATATAACACATTCATGCTTTATCACATTCATGCTTCCCCGGCTGAGAGGATATTAATGGACACCAACACGCTGCAGGTAGTGTCATAATTACAGCTCTGAACAAAGAGACTGATTTGATTTCTTTTTTGTTTAAACTGCAGAGGATCACTTCAAAGTCTACGGGGAAGAACGAGTCATTTCACTGCAGAGCCACATAAAACCAAACGAAATACCTCGAGGCTTATCTCTAACTTTGAAAGGGAATGTAGGTTAAATGTTTTCTGTTGTTCATGCTGAGTCTAAAGCAAAACAATCAAGTTTTAATTTAAGGCCTTCGACTTGTTGATTTGCCTTTTCTGTTACAGGTTTATTAAAACGTTTTTTTTTGTTGAACTGTTAGAAGGTTGAAAAACTACTGGAGTGTTAGAAAGTGTCAAAGTGTGTTGGTGGTTATCTTCTAACTATTGAAATGTACAAAACGGTGTCCCACAAGGCTCTATCCTTGGTCCTATTTGTATTTGTGATTACATCGAGACCTTATGTTGCGATGTTAACTGATAACACAAATGCATTTTACAAGAAAGACCTGAGCAGACTTTATCTGCTGAGGAGACTCAGGTCTTTTGGAGTGCAGGGGGAACTCCTGAGGACCTCGTGTGAGTCTGTGGTGGTATCAGACATCCCGTACGGAGTGGTCTGCTGGAGCAGCAGCATCGCGGTTGCAGGTAATGCTTCACACTAGACAATTTAAGGTTCGATGTATTTGCTTTTGTTTTTAACATCAGATGTCACTCCTCAATGGATGTCTACCAGCGAACAACTGTCTCTCTCTCTCTCTCTCTCTCTCTCTCTCTCTTATCTCTTAAGAGACCTAAGCGGGACGTCGAGTATCATCTTTGTGGGAAACATTGTATGCATGTAAGATTATTAATATAAGAACAGGATTAGGATTTAAACATTGAGTGTTCACATCTTGTTGTTACATTTTGTCTCGATGTTTTTTTTTCTTTTTTCTGTAACTTTCTTATCCTGATGTCTCAGACCAAAAAAATATTTTTAAACTATTAAGATTCAGGGTAAAGTAAAGGTTAAAAACATTCAACATGCCATGATTTGCTGGTGTTAGTGGAGAGAAAAAAAGCAATGGATACCAACATTAATTGCTTCAGTTTGACAGCAGAGATTCAGTGTCAGCAAGTTGTGAAAAGATTGGAGAATTTTCATCACCAGAGACAATTTGTACATGAAGCATAACAGTGGAAATAGGACACATAAATCACATTAGCTGTAACCCTGAGTCTGCCATCGATTACCTGCAGGAAAACAAATGGGAGCGTTAAGGTTTCCCATCCTTAAACATCCCCATCAGGCCTCTAACCACCAAATGGGAAACATGAAGTGGACGAGCTGAGCTGCTCCCCATGGGGCTATTAGATCAGAGGGGGGTGGAGAAGCCCTCCACCTCCTCACTGCTAATCAGACACCCCTGCTGGAGGAGGTGTAGGTCATTTCAGCCGCGGTAGCTTGGAAATGTAACCGCTGGTAAGAGGCAGGGTACAGACTTGATGCTAGTTTCTTTGCTTGCCACAACATCAGGTCAGAAGTGAGACAAAGACTCGTCAGCAGCTGTTTACAGAGGATTCATGAAAGCAGACCTGGGATCTGACAGTATTTGCATGTGATTGATCTCGTTCAGAGTCCCATGTGGGCGGGCTGCACAACACAGAGGAAGAGAGTGATTGCCACATTTTTACCACAAACTGAAATGCAGCTGAGAGACGTTTATGCGTTCACAAAGCGCTCCATGCAGAGCCAAACACAAAGTCAGAATTATTTGCACTTTAACACATCCCTTTAAAATAAAAGCATCACACATAAAGTTAAAGCTTCGTCGTCGTTATATAACACAACAGGGCGGTTCTTATGGCTCCCTGAATGGTACCTCACACAGCAAACACAGTGAGTAACGGAGCTTAGGATCACTGCTCATGAGCACACTTTTGTTTTATATAAGCTTCCCCCAGAGTGAGAGCAGGTGGGGAGGGGGCACCGCACCAAAACACATCATTTATAGCTTACCTGTTAGTCAGAGGCCCAGCTTTCAGATGAAACACAAACTATGGTCATCACGGTGTCAGAGTTTTCAACCTTGATATGACATTAAATGCTATTGATACCACAGCAACAAAAAATACAGTCATTACCCCGTGTCCACCTGGCGTTTTCAATGAGTAGTAGCAGCAGTTGACCACCAGGAGAAAAAGCAGCGCCCGGCATCATTTGGTCGCTCTGCCTTTTTTGTGCGGCTGCTCCGAGCCCTTTCAGCTGAAAATGTTTCCACTTTTCAGAAAGGCGCTGTTGACGTCACCGGAGCTCTTTTCCAAATATAAGATGTTGATGTTTGGTTCATTTAGCAATTGACCCTTTGTAAGCTCTCTGATTAGTCCGCTGACCCACCAATCAAAGAGCCCCCTCTCATAGCAACCGCTGCTTGGCTCCTTCCAGTTAGCATAGGCCAAGTCCTTTCAGTGCGTCACTATGAAATTGTGACCTTAATTTCTTTACTACAACAACATAGTTAAAAGATGTTCGGGGTGTCTGACAGAGTGACTCTAAATTTTCACATCATGATCAGTGATGTCGCTGTGATTTTCAAACTGTGCACAAAACTCTCAGCTGAATATTGAAGGTCCTGTTGGCGACATTTAGAGGATGTTTCAGACCCCTGACTCCAGAACTGTTCGGGGGTAAATAAATCCTAAATTACTAGAGGTCCCCAGGTCATACTAATGCCGTGCCAATAGGGCTTTAGATGGGGTCGTCATGATACCAGAATTTTAAACTTCAACATGATTCTTGTCAAAATCAAATATCGATGTCTGTTTTGGTATGGCAACACAAATAGAAGTCATAGACACCAGATATCGGGTCAAATCTTGTTTGTTATTACAAAAAAATCCTGCAGAGTCTAAATTGCACCAAAAGGTTTGCAACAGAGACGATGTGCTGGAGGAGTTTTCTTGTAATTCTTTTAGATCTTCAATCTCTTTTCGATACTGTCGAATTTTAAAACAACAGATTGCATCATTATAAAACACGTGGTATCGAAAAGTATCAAACATGTTCATAAAATCTTCAGGAAACACCTCATATGTAATGTTATGGATTTGTTTTCCTCTTCTTTAAAAGATGAATCCGTCACACTCCTCCTCTCTTTGGCGTTTTCCTTTTGTTCATAACAAACCCTGAGATGATTGTCGCTGCAGTTAGCGTCACTTTGGGAGGCGGAGTTTTGATGAGCTGATTAAGCTGCACATTCTCCTAAAAGGCTTTTTGTTAACCCGTCTTCTCCTCGTCTGAATGAAGTATTAATTTAGATTGAATTTGCACTCTTACTAAAGAAAACAAGACGCAAGAATCAGAAATAAAACTGTGCTGGTTCTCAGTAAGCATTAGGCTCAAAGTCTGACTCCTTCAAAGAAGTTTAAATGGTGACAGCCTACACTTAAGAAAACCTCCTCGTAAAGTCATAAAGTAAACATCCTGTAAACGGATGAGGCTTCCTCCTGCAGCAGGACAGTGATCTGTCTGCAGCCTTATTAGACTTGAAATCATCGATGAATCCTGCGTTCCCGCAGGCCGCTCTGTGCTTTCCTCACTCTGATTAATTGAACACACACAGCCAACGCGATGTGGCCATTTCCCATAAAGAATATTTGCATGCTCCCCCCGGGGGTTTCTTGTGTAAACAGAAATGCATGGCATTAATTAAACTGTGCACATTAATAACGAGAAAAAGACGATATTCCAAGTGCTTTGCTGCCTTGTCAAGGTTATGTGGAGCTTAAGTAATTTTGCACGCAGCGCTATGGCTTATCAGTTGTTTTCTTTTCACGTTGCTGCAGAGCCTTGTGGGTTTAATGTTATTTTTATGCATGAGCTCCGAGGTGACTACCACCATCAGATACAGAAGATGCCCTGCAGCTGAAATATCCTGAGGATGAAGAACTTTTGAGAAGAGAGCATCACAAAACTTAAACATGAGCCAAATGCAAACAAATGAGGAGCACCATCCAGCATCATTCTGTGTTCAGAGGGCGACTGTGGAGAAGAGGTGATTATAATGTTATCTTCACAGAGGACCGCAGCAGGGGACATCCAAGAACCGGTTTCAAAGCGGTACGCTGGGCTTCTCCTCGATCCACATGTGTGTGTGTGTGTGTGTGTGTGCGTGCGTGTGTGTGTGTGTGTGTGTGTGTGTGTGGTTGTGTGTGTGTGTGTGTGTGTGTGTGTGTGTGTGTGTGTGTGTGCATGTGTGTGTGTGTGTGTGTTTGTGTGTGTGTGTGTGTGTGTGTGTGTGTGCATGTGTGTGTGTGTGTGTGTTTGTGTGTGTGTGTGTGTGTGTGTGTGGTTGTGTGTGTGTGTGTGTGTGTGCATGTGTGTGTGTGTGTGTGTGTTTGTGTGTGTGTGTGTGTGTGTGCATGTGTGTGTGTGTGTGTGTTTGTGTGTGTGTGTGTGTGTGTGTGTGTGTGTGTGTGCATGTGTGTGTGTGTGTGTGTTTGTGTGTGTGTGTGTGTGTGTGTGGTTGTGTGTGTGTGTGTGTGTGTGCATGTGTGTGTGTGTGTTTGTGTGTGTGTGTGTGTGTGTGTGTGTGTGTGTATTTGCTGAGAAGAGAGAGGGTTAAACTCGGTGAAATGAACTTTGCAGAGTCCACTGGGAAACTTTTTCTTGCATACTGCTGCTGTTGTAAAAATATTTACTGTCTCAGTGGACACTTTAAAAAATGGGAGTGAGATTTTCTTAAAATGAAAAATATCAGTCCTGCATGACATTTTGAATAATTTCAAAGTAAGGTAACTTTATTCAAGCCCGTAGGTAGATTTGGTTTACACTGAGTGAGTCGGGCTTTTTGACAGCACAGGACAAACATGATACAGTCCGAGCGGGAGTAACAGATATAAGCTGACACACAAAGTTCAGCACAGGGAAACAGTGACGTGTAGAAGCTGGCAGGGGACGTGGTCCATGAAGCAGCAGGTTTGGCAACAGCGGTGCAGTTTGTATTGGCAAAGTATCGGAAGGGGAAAGGTAGAAGACAGGTCAGAACCAGGCAGAGGGGCGGAAAGCCAGTCGGTGTGCAGACACGCTAGATAGAAGGTGCAACAACACACGCAGAGTCACAGAGCTACAGCTTAGTGTACACAGGAACAATATCTCCCAATTTCCACATACTCTGTGCGCGCTGTGGTCCCACTGGGTCTGTTTCTAGAAGGTGAGCAACGCACAGCCATGAGCATCTGAACACACATCACAGGAGAGCTACAAGATCATGCGGGAATAAAGAGAAAATCATGCAAACAACATGTTGCTTTGTCTTTCTGAGGATGATGTGTTGTTCATTCAGAGCCTGTTTGATGTAATGTTGATAAAGTGATGGTAAGTATAATCATGAGTCTGGATGTTGTGTTTTATTTTGAAATTGTCCGGACACTGTGCGTTTCCTTGTCTGACTTCCTGACAGCCTGGCGCGTGCTTGCAGCAGGAAAATAGACTTGCAGCGTTTTTGAAACGGAGCAGAGCATAATGGCGCTGCTGGTACGCTATGGCGACGATGCTGGTCGATGAATTCTGTCCAGCTTGACGCATGCTTGGAGCGAGCTCTGCTGAAATAGACTCACAGCATATTTGAAACAGAGTAGAGCGTAGTGGCGCTGCTGGCGCTGTTGCTGTGGAAACAGGAGCATTGACTACAGTGGCAGTGAACGGCGGCATAGAGAGCGGCACTGACAGACCGGCATGCACGAATTATGTGGACATTGGGAGTTACCTAACCCTACTCACCGCTTAGAAATACCAAACAGCCCTGGAGCTGAGCAGTGTCGGATTTTAGTCAGGCTCTGGTCCATAAATACAGTAAATGAGACGGGCCGGGCCCGGAGAGGACGTGCTCAGGTCGGTTCTGGCTGTACGCTTTAATAGAAAGTTAATCAAGCCGAGTGTTGAACATGTATCATATCGTATTTCATTATACGGTACAGTACCATACCATATCGTACCGTATTGCACCTTACAGTAGTATCTTATATTACTGTAGTCATTGTCAAAGGTAACGAGCCTTAACTCTGAACAATTCAAACAAACATTACAATATTCATGTTGAAGTTTGCTGGTTACAATGATTACATTTAATAAGCATTTGAGTGTGGAATCATAAAATCCAGAGAAGTGATTGGAGGTTAAGAAATACACGCTGCATAGAAAGAGTCTCCATGAAACAGCTCGTATGAAGAAGAGTTCAAAACTCTGTTTAAAAGTCTCTCAGGCTCGTTGGAGCTTTTCTCGCTGGTAGAAATCAGAATCCCAACTCATGACGCCGCCACCTCACGAGGTGTTTTTCCGGTACAAGGTCGTTGTTTGGTTCATCAGACCCCGATGGTGCAGGGCCGCTTTTTTTTTTTAACCTCTTTAGGAAGGTGGTTTTCTTTCCTGCTCAAGATGTTTTCTCTGCTCATTTAAATCCAAATCTTTCAAACACTGTCAGGTTTGATAAGTGCATAGTCTCCATGTCTGTGTCTTTCTATCAGCTTGTGTTGACTAGAATATACGAGTTAGACATTTCTGATGGATACGTTCTGGACCTGAACTCATCCTGCAGTGGAGAGAAACGTTAGCAGCGTGCGTCTTTGTGTCTGCAGAGTTTGAACAGCTCCGGCTAAACGGCTGCAATAATGTTGCACCATGACTGACAGTGGCCATTAATCACTGCGTGTGTGGAGGAAGGGCTTGTTTTATAATCATTATAGCCTTTACCATTGTCCACGTATTCTAAAATCTATGCACAGCAGTAATGAGCTGATGTGGAGGAGCAACATTAGCGAGCTCGTAAATCAACTCTGACTGACCGGAGATCCAGAAATCTGTAGAGCGTCTGCGTTCTCACGTTCATGGAGTGAAATCCTTCATCAGAAACAGCTACAGGAGAAGGTTCAGCTCACGTGAAAGATTATTTTGGTTAATTATTTATGCTGAATAAAGTGTGATCATAATGAGGCTCTTATTTAATCCAGGAGTCTTCAGCTTTTAATTCAGCCATGCACAAATGATACTAATGCTACGACTGTAAAGACACATGAAGTTTAAATAGTTAAGATGGACTAAACAACATTCATGATGTGTAGGATCGTTTTAAAACCACGTGGGCGTCATTCATGAAATGATTGCACCCCCTAACTGCCAAGTTCCACATACTCCACCAGTTCCAGTGTGCACCGCAGTCCGTCAGCGCCATTCACAGCCACTCTAGTCAATGTTCCTGCTTCCACAGCGATCGCCGCTGTCCGTCTCCCCCGTCGGCTAACATTAAAGAAACTGACCCAATGGGGAAGGGCACACGCGTCGTCCAATGGAGCAAAACTGTGGCGCTAATGGAACGCAGCTTACACAGACTAGGTGGAAATCGGCAGTTATTCTTTGCAAATGATTCTAAAAGAAACCATCTGATTCACAAACCACGCACAAAGGGTTAAACGCTCTCCTAACTGCGCTGCAGAGCAAACAGCGTCTCTGTGCGCCTGCCTGTGTGAATGTAACTGCGCCATTATGGAGTCATTTAGGGGAAGAATTCTCCCTGTTTATGCAAATCAGCCTCATTGCAAAAAGCGTCTAATTTATTAAACGTAGAAACTCACATCCCATAGTCCTCACAAAAAACAAACAAACAGAGAGCTTTATGTTTTGAGAATGAGACCTTGAGACGGAGACGATAGAGGGAGAACATGATGAACAATTGATGGACATATTAGCAGCTGAATATATTCTCATCTTATTCCCATTGAATCTTTCACTCTCACAGAGGAGGAGAAAGGAAGGCATCTGATTTTCAAGCTAGAGACCAACTGACCAACAAAATCTGAGACCAGTGTGAGCTGTTTTTAAAGTATTCCTGTTGCTTTTATTTTGAAAGGTGAATAATTATTCCATCTGTTGTGTTGGCACTTACTGTGTTGAGGCAAAGACAGCATGCAATCGTGGTCATTATTAGTCATTGCTTGTCATTAGTTTAGGTGCCGTCCGGACATTTTATTGGACTGTCGAGATCATTTCAGCCGACGGTGGCTGCAGGAGATGGATAAAACATGCTGTCTACACAGACTTTGTAATGATACCAGTTGTTTCTGTAAAATATATAACCTTGTTGAAGGGGTCTGACGTATACTTACAGGTCACATATTCTGTAAAATCCTCTTCCCCATGTTTCTCTGACTCTAATCTGTATCTCTAGTCCGTCTACAAACCCCCCAATGATGAGAAAAGTCCATCCTCTCCGTCTTTTACCTGCTCCACTTTTCAGAAAAGTGTGCTCAAACAGGCAGATTTTCCCTTCATGACATCACAAAGGGCAGTAACCCCTCCCCCAGGTGGGTGACACCCCCACAGCTAGGTGTTTGTTCTGCCCTCTGAGTCTGCCTTCTCACCGTAAACAATAGGACATGGAGCGAGAAAGCCCGAGCCACCCAAGCCCTTCCAGTGAGGGGCGTGGTCAGACACAGCTCATTTACATTTAAAGCTACAGACACAGAAACAGCCTGTTCTGAGCAGGGCTGAAATAGAGGGGTTTATAGGCATGATCAAATACAGGATCAGAGTGGATTTAGAACAAGACACTTCACACACATGTTTTGAGGAGCTCTGAGACTTATTTACACTGAAGAGGAGGATATGAGACCTTTAAATGATTTAACGTGAAAAGTCTGCCTCTCCCATCTGGTTTGGTCGTGTGCTGTATATACGATGACCAAACATCGGGTCTGTCAGGGTTTAAAGCTGCGTGTCCTTGAATGTCTGTCATTGTTTCCATGTTCATTCTTTCAGCAACTTTTCAAATCACAAGTGTTATATTTAACTTGTTTATCATATTCTGTCCCTCTCATTTTTACCCGACACAATATGAATACATAAACAATGCATCGCTTGTCTACAGTCAGCGCTGATCTGTCTTCATGTCAATCAGTCAAAGCGTGGCTGTCACTGACTGAAGGTAGCCTGAGTCATCGCCGCTCTTTTTCTTAGAACAAAGCAGATCTCTGCTCTCCATCAGCTGTCACACAGGAAACTCAACATCACACTTTAAAGAGCTCCACGAGGTTTATTTCTTTGGTACGTGGATAAACGTGTGGAGCACTCGGGGGTCAAAAGTTCAAGGGTTTAAAACTATTCTCACTCCGACTATATAATAATGAACAAACGGCATGTCGCAGGTAAACTGCGATCTTTGGAAATTAAAAACAACAACTTACCCAATACTAAGTATTTTTGTTGCCATGGTACCCAAACAGGTGTCAATATCGTTGGATTTTACTACGACTGTATCAAAGTTTAAAACTCTGGTATCATGACGACCCCGGTCCTGACACTCTTTGGCCGTGTCTCTATTCGTGGGTAGCATCCTTCGAAGGACGCGGCCAACTAAGGATGCTGATATGAGATGGTCCGGTCTACGGGGGATTTCCCGTTTGCGTCACCAGCTGTCCTCACTATCTCGCCTAGCAACCTTAACAGCTGCAACAGGAACTAAGAGATTTAAAATACCCTGCTCATTATTTCCAAACGATTCATTGACAAATGAGGATTCATGAACGGCAGATCGCTGTTACTAATCTTCCTGATTGAGCGAACAAACTTCAACAACACTTAAATGTGTTCAAACTAAACCTTGAGATGTACAAACATGAACTCATCTTCACTCCTGATGAGACTTATCACATCCTTGTTGTTGCTTTCTCTTTAGTTTACTTGTTGACCTCCATTTTGTGTGTTTTGTTTTCCTTATGTTAACTCGTGCTTAGTTTGTACGTGTGTGCTGGATGCCGTCAGACTTTGATTATAAATAAAGGTTTACAAAGACAATGGCACGAAATGAAACTTGGGAAGGATTCTTTAAAAGCCGGGGAAAGAAGGACGCATTGACCTTGAAGTGCACCCTCTGATGGCTGCAGCCTTCAAACTGCGACTAAGCCTTTGCTTTATGTATTTTATTTTGAAAGGCAGAGGATAAAGGTTTCACTATTTGAACTCTAAACACAGTCTCAGTCTTACACTTAGCTTTTAAATGATGAGATATATAAAGCTCTCAGGCCTGCCATGCTGAGTTACAGCTGATAAGGTAGGACAAAAGAAAGTCTAGTTCTCCTCTGAATATTTTATGATCTTCAGTATCTGATAGTGAATAAGAACCACCGACCTTATTAGCACACCTGCACTTCCTCGTCAGACGCCTGTGCAGCTCAGATCAGTCCAGACCTCCTGCTGGGACACAGACTCAGAAGAGGGTTCAGTTTTCTTCATCAGAACTCAACGACCTGCTGCTGAATGTAATTTAAAGGAACATCAGGTCATCTGTGATGGTCATCATTCTGACTGTAATCTACCTCTTGGAAAACAGCATGGAGATGATGTAGAACTAAGAAAATGCTTCACAAATATTCCCGTTGGGTGATTCATGGCTCCAGACTGAAACGTGTTCGCTGGCTCGATCTGAAGCTCCATCCTTCATCAATAAACAGGAGGAGATTCAAGATGGTGGGGGCAGAGAGATATCGGGGGTGCTTTGAAATTCCGATGGGCACAGAAATTTGGGTCCAAATGCAGAGTGAGCTTTGGGATAGCCAAAAAAAATTGTGTTGTGTAATTCCAGCGAGGAAGGAGGGAGAGATAAGGGAGGAGAGGGTTTGTTCCAAAATGGAGTCTGGGGAGAGATGTGAAGCCCTCAGCAGCTGGTCAGCTCTCCACACAGATACTGCAGCTCATTAACAACCTGCGGAGACCCGTACAGATGCATTACGCTCACCTGTGAGCTGTGAGATATGAAAACTGTACCTGATGCCGCTAAGACAGCAGAACACAAAGACCACCCCCACTTTGAATCTGATCCAGCCTGAAGAATATCATCACAACAAGACACAGCATTCACAGCTCCGTCCCAACTGAGACTCCCAAAACAACCATTTAATTTGGCAGAGAGTCGCTCGTGATGCATGAATCATTTCTCTGGGAAAATGTGCCACCGCTACTCAAAACAAAGTATTTGGGTCAGACAGAACTCGCAGTCCTGTGAGAGGCAGAGGGACCACCCGAAGGCGAGGAGCATTTCTAGTGTGGGTTTTTTTTTTTGGCTACGACGCAGCGCCAGCAAAAATTTAAATGAAGTGAAAATAAGACGGAAGCTTTGCCAATGCAGCCACCACCCATCACAGTCTGAGCCAGAAGCATTTGGTGGTGGCGTGATAATGGAAGAAGAAGACGGATACACGGCTCAAAAGACAAGGACCGGTGACAGAGGGACAGAGCAGAGTGTCAGGAGGAACGACCACGAGCTGGAGCCTTGCATCATCATGACTTCCTCTTGAGCCTTTAACTACAGTGTTATGTTGATAACTGCAAAAACCTGCAAATGAACATTAATGTCATTACTCATTACGTACTAAAAAGTTGATGCACCTCACAGCAGGAGACTATCCCTGTCAGACAGGAGGGGGGCGGGGTCTCCTGAGGTAAGACAGGACGTAAAAAAACGATGCGGAAGTGTTGGACGAAGCAACAGAGTCGTCTATACGACGCTATAATGAGAATATCTGTCTTTCTATCAATGCTACGTGTAGTTGAACAGAATCACAATCTGAACTAAAGAGTGGAGAAGAACATACTTGAGAACAGGAAACAGAATGCAGCAGGTTCATTAGAGCACGGAGATCGTAGAGGTGGCGTGCAGACAATCTATGGTCGTGCAGCGATCACAGGGAATAAACGTCACCACCCCCTCCCACTCGCTCGAGGTGAATTCTCCTGATTATATCCTGCTGCGTTCTCACATCAGCTCACTCTGACTTTCTGCAGAATAAATACGAGGAGGCTGGAGGAGAAACTCCGGGTGAAGAGAGAAACAGTCAGCTGTTTGCGTTCACACATGCAGCTCCTCCTGAGAATATCTGGAGATTTTCAGGAGATTTGTGCACGTGTGAAAGCCCTTTATGTTACAGAGAAAGATCGTGAACAAGAACAGATCCTTGTGGAACACCTTTGTTTGATTTTATATTTATAGCCATGACACATTTATCTATGAGAAGAGATTACATGTCAGAAGGAATTCTGTAAACATACACAAGCAATAGAGTCAGACTCGATGTGTCTGTGAGTCTGAATCTGAAGAACATGATCATCTATGTCGGAAGCTTTTAGAAATAATAAAAACAGAATCCCTTGTCCCACACTGATCCTTGTCAGGAGCTGAACAGATTTCTATTACTGGTGGTCTGGTTTGCTTTAGTGGATCATACAGAGGCGTTAATCTCAGGTCATTTCAGTCCGTCTGTAACAAGTTAAAAACTCCTCACAGCTGGTTTAATTACAGGTTGTGACTGTGTTCAATGTAAGAAAGTCCAGCAGACAGAAGACTTGTGAAAGGCTCAGAACACGCAGTGATTGACAAGATAATTAGCAGAATTATTCACTCCAACATTTTCTGTTTAAGCTGAGAGAAGGGCGCCATTGTTTAAGCCTTCTTTGTGAAAGGCATTTAGTCGTCCGCGAGAAACGCGGACGAGAGCCAATCATCAGCGCGATATTCAAACACATCGTCTCAGCCCAAAGATGCCACACGGGAGGGAGGCTGGAAATGTGAAGGAAGTTTGTAATTCTCTTAAAGCCAAGAGTCAGAATATTTGTGAGTTTGTACTGAAAGGAAGGGAATCTCTGCACGCCAATATGTTTAAAGTAGCGCTGTTTTAGGTTGCATTCACATCTGAGCCGTTTGGTCCGTTTGAAACTAACTTTGATGCGCTTTGTCGGAGAGTTCGTTTGGTTTGGGGTGGTGTGAATGCTCAAACGAACCCTGCATTTTAGACAAGAAAAAAGTGCTGATTCTTCTAGAAAGTGTCCGAGGCATTTCGTAATGCTTCATTACAGGGAGGCGGAGGAAAAGGAAAAGCGAGTCATCAGGGAAGTATTTGAACACTTCTTTCAGCCTAAAAGATGCAGAGAGGGGAGGAAACGTTAAGGAGGTTTGTGTTTGACTTTTCTGAAGCCAAGAGTCAGGAGAAAAGTACGATAGTTATACTTAAACACACAAGAGAAGACAGTGAACCTCTGCATGCCAGTTTCATTATGACTACAATCTTTCTGCTTGAATTAAAAGCAGCTGTGTGAAGTTTTTTGTTCAGTTTCTCTTTAAACTGTTGATATTTCAGAATCAGAATCAGAATCAGGTTAAGTACATTTACACATACAAGGAATTTGTCTTGGTGTATTGGTGCAAGAACAGTTAACAGGGAAAAACAGCCAAAAAAGCAAGAACTTAAATAAAATAAAATATAAGAAATTTACCAATATAAACAATAGAATTTAAAAAATGTCAAAAATAAGGAATAATAAAAAATAACAAATCTACAAGCTGCAATGGAGTGCATGTAAGAAAAAGAATGTAAAGTCCAGTGAGCGTTAATGTAACGCATAAAAACAGTTCCAGCCTTCACATCACTGTGATGTTTTCTGACTGTGGGGCTGATGAGAGTCTGTGTTATGTGGGAGGAGGGGGGGAGGGCAGGGACATTGTTCATGAGGCTGACAGCAGAGGGGAAGAAACTGTTCTTGTGGAGAGAGGTTTTGGTCCTGATGGACCGCAGCCTCTTGCCAGAGGGGAGAGTCTCAAACAGTCCATGTGCGGGGTCAGAGGGGTCGGCCACAATCTTACCTGCACGCCTCAGGGTCCTGGAGGTGTACAGGTCTTGGAGAGATGGTAAACTGCAGCCAATCACCTTCTCTGCAGAGCGGATGATGCGCTGCAGCCTGCACTTGTCTCTTGCTGTGGCTGCAGCGTACCAGACTGTGATGGAGGAGGAGAGGATGGACTCGATGATGGCAGTGTAGAAGTGCACCATCATGGTCTTTGGCAGGTTGTTATTTTTTATTTATTTTCTCCAGGTACTGAATTGGTTCCCTTTGTATTCAAGTTTTCCTGTAATTTCTGATCACGTGTTTCACTCCTGCTGTGGACTGACGCCTCCATTTGATTTGATATGCCTCAGATTTTGTCTGTTCAACACATTTTGAAGTTTTGAGTTTGAGTTATTTTAAAGAGATAGACGACGTTGTGTTTCTTTCAGAATGGATCTATAAGGTTTGGAAAAGGATATCAGAAGAATATTCACTTAACGTTTCTGCTTTGTACAGGAAAAAGATGCTAATTCTTGCATTTTTGAGTCGGAGGTATTCAGTCGTGCTTCGTGAGAGGGAGGCAGAGGAAAAACGCAGGAAGAGCCAGTCATCAGAGCGATATGTGAAGCCCTCTTTTCAGCCCAATCGATGCAGAAGGGGAGGGAGGGTGGAATTGTAAAGAGGTCTGCCCTACATTTTGGAGTTTCTAATGCTTGAAATGATGCCGAAGGGGAGCCCAGGCGAGTCTGCCCGGCAGTTAATACAGAAACCATTTCCCTTTTTTTTCACGATCCCCCTGGCTCCTGATAGCAACCTAATTTCAGTCTCATTTCAGTGACGGAAAAAGATTCATGAGATATACATGAGTAGAACAGATATCGGGCGATATTAGCTTATCAAGTGACTATCAGCATCGGCAGATTTTATCAACGGTATGCACTGATATAACCAGATTTAATCGGCAGTTCTCTTTGACCAGCAGAGGGCGCTATATGGATTACAAAATCACTCTCCAGAGTGTCGAGCGATGACGCACGTACATGCTCAGTTACTTTCCAGTTGAGTGAACATCTTGTCTTCGTCATAAAGCTTCTCCACAAGAGTTTGATAACTGCATTTAAGGGAACCACTCAATAAATGTGTCTACAGATCTTAGATAGATATAGATCGGCCCCCAAAATCCCATATCGGTTGGGCCCTCATGAGTTTTCTTCCCATTTTCCTTTTCGCCCAGAAATAGAGACGTCTGAGCGTGTCCTCAATCCAACTCTCGGCAGGACGCTGTTCCCCTGATGACACTTTGCAGGACCTTTTTCTGTTGCTCCACTCTGCAGCATGCGGCTCTTTCTGAGGCTGGACTCCCCAGCTCTCACTTATTGTTTTTCACAGACTGAATCGTTGGAGAAAAGTCAGCATGAAAAAGCCCTCTGCTCTGCCATCATCCTGAACCTTACGAAGAGAGCAGAGAGAGGTTAATGTTTACTGCTCGGGCACACAGAGAGAGCTCGATTACACTCATTCAGAGCTGCTTCTTTCCCCTGTAAAGAATCTCAATAAACAGGCTCTTTAAATTAGTGCAGAGTCCGTCAGTTTCTGTTTCAACCTTCAGGTCTTCAGCAGTTTTTGGCTTTATGCAGAAAGAGAGAGAGTATTTATCGGCTGTGCAGGTTTGAATCTAATTGTCTTTCATCCAACCCGGATTCATCACCACAAACACATATCTGTACATAAGTGCAGGCAGAAGTCTGCTCGTCTTTCATACCACTTATGCTGAGGTCTGACTACACGTTATAAGCACGATTTTAGCGCAGTCCAGCAGACGTAGGGATTCGGGATTTGGGATTCGTCTGATGCTTTATCTCGTGTAGTGTGTCATAGTGAACGACAATCAAGGACACATCCAGGACGCCTCACGACCTCCCAACAGAAGGTCTAGCGTATTTGAATTTCTTTCTGCCTTCTACGATGTGTTCTGTCACGTCTGTAGCGTTGACCAATTAGAGCCTGCGCAGTAGTCACAGGCGAAACAAATACGAATTATGAAGTTGGTGCTGCGAGATTGGAACTATGAGACATGGGAAAAGTTTGGCGAGCTCTGGTAACACCAGGGGTCTTTGTGTTTACAGTCTTCTTTCCAGGTGTTGTCAAGCCCCGCCCCTCTTCCTGTCAACGTCATCACATCGGTGGTGATGATTGGTCAGGTATCCCCATTTAGTCTGTCATGGTCACTACTGTGGGAGGCAGAAGTGCCAGGAGACAACTTTGGTAACCTAGCAACAGTAAACACTGCTGAGAAGCGCTCTGACACTGAGTTTGTTGGCGCTGCACGCTCAAAAATTCTGTTAGTGGACACATGTCCTGACATCCTTACCGTCCTGTTTCAAACAGGCTGAGTAAAATAACAAAGAGGTTCCCTCCCCTCCTACCTGCAGCACATTCGTCACACACCATATATATCAGTCCACATCCTTTGTTCTTCTGCCAGTTTGTCAGGGATTCAATGTCGCTCTGCTTCTTCAAGCCTGTTACCTGCATGCTCTTCTTAAACCCTGTCACCTGTACCTGCCTCCCTGCAAATCCTGTAAGCTCTGAAACCTCCTTTTGTTCAACAAATCCTTCATCTGCAGCAGGTCGTGCATCCTTCATCTGCTCGCCGTCCTCTACTGTTGTCCTGGTAACATCAGGTGTGACAGCATAGAGCTGGAATTAGACTCAGAGACACTGAATGCTTTGGATTAAAGGTGGTTTACATTTGCTTCTTTAACAGCAAAGAAAAAGAGATTTCCAGGTACTTGACTCAACATGCTTTAAGACTTGTTTTTTTGCACGGAGGACAGTTTTACCTGTTTAAAGGTAAGTGTTCACCTGGTGTGAGTACCAGCTTCTTTTTTCAATTCTTCCCAAATGAGGAGAGAGAATTTGTTTACAGCGTCTTTTTTTCTGAGTGCTCCACCTTTTTTGTGCAGCTGAATATCTTACAACTCTTCAGAAGGGTGCTGTTGATGTCACCAACGCTTTTTCCAACCAGCAAATCATAGAGTAGATCGTTCCAGATCGCTCCGTGTCTGATCAGAGCCGTGATAGCGGGGCGTTTATGAACCCATCATCCAGAGGGCAGACATCCTCCATTTGATGCTCAGTGAAGGAAAACAAAAACAATCTCAAATATAAAACATACAGTAAAAAGCAGCGTAGAAGTGTTGGTCATACAGCGGCTGTTTTCAAAAGACCGTTGTCATAGAGACAAGACGCACGTGCAGTCCAATCACTCACGAACGCACAGCCAGCGTCCACTCAGTAGACATTTCAACCTGTTTAGCATTCATTTCATTCGAAGAATAACACCATCGTGTTCTGTAGAATCAGTGAACTGTGATAAAGTCAGTAACAATTTGGGATTTTATAATGGGCCCACCTCTGCTCTGCGGGACTCCTCCTGCCAAGTGTGAATGTGCATTAAGCAAATCTAAATCACACAACGTCAGAGTGGCTTTTAGCACTTTCTCACCATCTGCTAATTCTCTAAGTGTTGGATGAGAAAACCAGAGCCATTAAAAGTGCTGTATTTAATGTTCTAACGTTTTATTGCTCACACTTAAACACCAAAAGGATCTTTAGTCATGCTCTCTCATCTTTTGATACTCTCCATTTCAGGTTTTCAAATGTTTATAAAAGGGAAACGACTTTCGAGTCGATAGTCGGGACTGTTTCTTTATCGTGTCTTTCAGCTGCCGTCTGGGTGTCCTTCCTCCCCGTCATCGGCTCTTCAGTTTTATTAACCCTCACATGTGCAGTTCAACAAGCTCACACTCTTTCACCTCTTCATATTAACACTCAGCATTCACCAAGCTCCTCTCCATCGTTGTCCTTTGACAAATCAAATCAGTGGAAATTATGCTCTGCCTTCTCCGGGTAACCAAACATGCTCCCCGATCAGGATCTCTCAGTATTTACATAATGAGGTCTGCTGCTGACGCTGCGGTTTTAAAGGAGTGCAGCCAAAGATTCAAATAAGCCTGAAAATAGAAAATAGAAAACTTTTTCTCTTCTTAAAGGAAGAAAGTGCGACATACACACTGTAAGAAAAAATTCCGTAAAAAAACAGACAATGTACTGGCAGAAAATTACCAGTACCTTTTCTTTTAAGTTTACGGACATTTCCTTCACCCCTAAAACGGAAAATTCTGTAGTTTTACAGTATATAACCTGTACCATTCACAGACACTTCTGTTAATCCTAAAACAGAAAATTCAAATAAATACTCCACAATATACACATTTAACATGTTTATTATTTAAAATCAATGTTTTCATTTTGTAAACATAATAAAAGTGAATTCATTGACTTTACTTCATGTAAACATTCATAAGTTTGCTTTAAAAATGAACAGGCCAAAATATTAAAATGGCAATTCATTGAACAATGTGCAAAGCATCATTACAACAAGTCCTTTCTTTGTAGAAGCTTTGTTTTTGTGTGCTTTAAACAGCAACATACAGATCAAAACAACAAAATACATTTAAAATAAAGAAATATTTGATAATGAGCAACAAACTTCCAAACAGCTTCAACACTATTTTCAAATATATGGCAAACAACAAGTTAGAAGCACCATCATAAATCACACCATTGAAATGAAATGAGGTGTAATTTTAGGCATGGTTCTGCAACAATGCTTTTTGTATGAGCAAACATGAAGCAAAAGGCAGGGCTCCATGTGCATCTTTGTGTGTTTCATAGCACCTCTCTGTGTGCCGGTGTTAGCAAGCTACTGAAAACAGCATGCAGAAAGAGATCTCAAACCAGCCATGGGTTTTCGAAGTTGTTCAGCTCACACAGGAACTTCAGCAGTCTTGGAGGAATGTGGTGCCGTTTTAGTTCCCTTCATCTCAGCCTTTGACCCTCGTTCAGGATTTATTCCCAGGAAAACTCTAAAAAAAAGAAAATATATTTTTCTTTTAGCTTCAAGAGTAATCAATGAATGAAAATGATCTACAGACCAAGATGACATGGAAATATACTCCAAGACTTTTTGAGTAAACTATTTGAGTTTTTGAGCATTTCAGTATTGAATTTATTTAAAGATTTAAATACTCTTTCCATCACTTTGACATCCAAGTAACTGCAGACATACTTAAAATTAAAGAGTGAAATTTAATTGTGTTTCGGCAAAATAGGCAGTGAACGGAAGTCTATTGCCAAATAAGGGTTTTACATAAATCATTTTTGCACATAGCACTGGGGCTACAGAGGTTGAATATTTCTAAGCACAGGCCACACAATTGTAGCACAAGTATAAAAGTATCAAGTAAGTCCATTGTACATAGTTTGAGACTATTTAAATTCTAGGTTGGGAGGAGTTTAAAAAGTAATTTTGCATCAACTTAATGGAAGCCTTTAATTGAGAAAAAAAAAAGATATGAATTGAGGCAGAGAGAGAGGGAGACAAAGACAAAAAAAAGTCTCTTATGACATGAATTGGTCCAGCACTACACACAGCGTAAAAGGTATATCGCACAGTTGCTACTACGTAAATTCCTTCATAGCACAAGCCAATTTTTGCATAGCACCAGCCCTGCAAAGAGCAAAGGTTTATTGCGTTGGTGTGACTGCAGCTTTACCTATGTCAGTGCTCCAGACATGAGGGGGGAAATTTGAAACATAGACAAGCAGGAAAAATAGAAATAGCAACTAAAGTTTGTGGTGGCACAGGGAATTGAATTCTAGATGATAATGCAATGCTGATCATGTTATTAATGAACCTAGATTTATGGTAGAGATTTCCAGTATTCGCGAACTGTGGTTCAACTGTTGAGGCCAACAGGTTTCTAAGAAACAAATTAAGACTAGTCCTGGACTAAACTTATTTCTTTTTATGATGTTTCCATCCCATAAACCATGATGAAACTAATTCAGCCAGGTCACATTTTTACACTAGTTTGCCTCATGCTAATGAATGGCAGAATGTTCCTGGGAAAGGCTATAGACACTGCATCTGTAAAAAGGTAATGAAAATGCTATTCTCTTTATGAAGACCTGCATTGCTACATAATACTAGAGATTGTCAAGTAAGGTTGTCACTTTTCATTTCAAATTCGAACAGTTAATATTTGAACTGTAAAGCCACGTTCCAATTTAAAATGTAGTCTATAAGCGCAAAAGACCGTTTGAAGTGGTTTGCCTTATAATCCAGCAGAGGGCGCTCTACTAGGACTATGCTGAACACCATTTTTTGAGCTTCAGAGCTACATGTACTAATGAACAGCAAATATTTGCATATTCGTTGAGCATCATGAATCAGCCAGCGCCTCACCTGAGCGATTTGGCTTTATTAGGAAGGAAAAAAAGAATATAAGAATTGAAAACTAAATGCCTACTCAACAAACGAATAACTGAATATACAGGTCCAGCCCTAGTGACAAGATTTGCTAAGATTTTGCATTTTAATTCTAAGACCATTATATTATCAAATTGCCTTCCTTAATTCTTTCCAATCCGACCACTTTATTTATAATTTTATGACTTACGTTTCCAATAGTTTTGTATTTGTATCAATTTGTATCTGTTATGTGAACATGTCAGCTCAACTACGTCTTAATATATTTAATCCTGAGGGAAGCAACATTTAGCAAAGTCCCATTTATTAAACAACAACATGCATAACGACTAAATTTCCCCCATTGGGGTATCAATAAAGTTTATCCTTATACAGAACATTTGAAAACATGAACTGTGTTGCTTACCTTTGTGTGAATTCCTAGGTAAGTGCCACCTCTTAGGGTATTTTATGTTTAGGACATAAAACAGAGACAGTGTAGGTCAGGGCCACAATGGGGAGTTGATGTGGTCATGTTCTACTTCCTGATCAACAGCAATCTTGAATCGCCGGTCACCTTTAAACATACAACATTTCAAAAAGAAAAACATTATATATCCACTTTATAGTAAACCACTACAAAGATACCCATTTAAATCTTCCACATTCAAACAATTTGGTTCTCTACTGACCGTATCCAGTTTTGGTAACAGCCAGTATAAAATATTAGCTGTTGTTTTCTCAGACTGGAAATGTTACATACATTTTAAGAATTTTGTCCCCACCAATCAACAGAGTTCTGAGCACCATTAAAAATCGACAAACTAGAGACCTTTTCACCATTGCACCAAAAATTGTGTCTCCAATTAGCAGCAAAAAATAAAAACAAGTGAAGACATATCACAAGTTAGCGGAGGTAAGAAAGTAGGTTAATAACACAGACTTACCCATGATAAGGATGAAGGGGGTGCTTCGGATGCTCAGTCCAGCGCAAGTTGTGTCATCCTGTTGTTGGAAAATAAAATCAAAGACACACTATGAATATCATGAACTATGTGTTCCCATACACATACTTAGATCATAAATGTTGCAATAATTACATTTATCTGCCGTCAGAGCCGTGTTCACTGCATTTGCCACAGACTCGGGGCTCAGCGATTGAATGTAAATGATAATGTCATGTAAATAACCCAGGCGGTTAAGGCCAGAAGTTTAGCAGCTTAACTCCGAGCGGCATCTGTGCGCTTTCAGGTTGGCGGCAACCCCTTTATAGCGCTTTGATCAAAACCTCTTCACCGCAGCCGCCTTCCCTAATTGAAAGGGAGAAACTGTAAACCTGATTCATGAATCTTGGGGACGGCGCGGTCAGAGCGGCAATATTGCGCAATCGCGGCCGGGGCGACAGCGCGAGGAGGATCCGTGGAGGGTCTGAAACCTGATTCATGCTTCTTGCGGTCGGCACGGTGCTGACAGCGCGCACAGTCCCTGCGGACGTCGAGTCGTTTCATACTGAATGCGGTCCGAGCGGCCAGAACGGACCTCTTCAGGGACCGTGCGCGCCGTGCCGACCGCAAGAAGCATGAATCAGGTTACAGGCGGCGATACCGTGCGGCAGCTTCAAAGCCTGCCTCCCGAGTCCCCCTCTCAATAGTTATATGGCAACTGACTTAGCTAAGAGCTAAGACCACCAGCTACACCGAACGGCCGCGTAACGTTAAAAGCCTGCCTCCCGAGTCCCCCTCTCATCAGCTAGCTTACCTGAGCACCTGACTTAGCTAACAGCTATAGCCACCAGCGATACCCTCCCGAGCCGAGACCCCTCTCATACATAATATGCAACTGACTTAAGAGCTTAAGCCACCGGCAGTCATTCAGCCACAGCCTCACCAAACACGTTTCAGTTCTAAAACATCACACCAACTACGATATAAAGTTAGCAAGTCAGCACGGAGCTATATATATCGCGGCGCGCAGACTTATATTTCATATAACCTAACTTAGCTCAACATCGTCACAAACCCATGTTTAAATAAACATGTTTACAGCTGCAGTTCCTCCAGTGTCCACTAGAGTCTGTCTCCTGCAGTGAGTCAGTCCCCATAGAGCCCCATGTTAAAATAAACATGTTTACAGCTGCAGTTCCTCCAGTGTCCACTAGAGTCTGTCTCCTGCAGTGAGTCAGTCCTCATAGAGCTCCATGTTAAAATAAACATGTTTACAGTCTGGTATAAAAACAGTTTGGGTCTCTAGAGCTCATTTCTCTCTTCAACTGTACGGGCTGAATGTTTATACAACTCACCTGTTTACATTATATTAAGGCTTAAAGGGATGTAGAATTAGGGGGTGTGGTCTCTTTGAGTGACAGGTGGGAGCTGCTAGTTGTCTGCTAGGTGTCACCTCAGCTAATTCAGTCCCTGACCTTTAACCTCTTGGTTGTGTTTGTGCTGTTGGAGCCTTTTGGAGATTTGTTCCTGTAAATATCAGACTAATAATCTGTCTCTCTGTGAGCTTTATTGGACTAACAGACCGTCCAACAAGTCTGAGCTCCACTTTTTACAACCAGTCACATTAGAACTTTATTTATTTACATGTTAGCGACAATTAGCAGCTAACTGAGTCTGTGAGAAACATACCTGGCTTGTAAGTTTGTCATACTACCACAAAAACAGTCTCATATTGTGGGAAACATGACGGTTAACAAGCTCATTCACCAGCCAATCAATTAGCCTGACTCACAGTCTGTTTAGCTTTAGATAACTTGTATAACCCCTTCAACTCTCTCCATCTCCGCTCTCTCTCATCCAAAAACGGTCACCTCAGACTCCAGAAAACAAACATGTCAGCAAATTGGCAAAATCCATGCACACGATTTATGACACAGACCACGTAGACTGAAGTTGTTGCAGCTCAGACCTAAAGTGAATCAAACTTAGACTACATATTTTCAGGCTTCATTTTTTTTACCCAGTTGATCAATGTGTACTTTCACTTTTTAAAAGTTGCATAGTCTTGCTGTAAGGCTTTACTTTGAGATGGAGAACATCTCTTTGTTGATCTCCCCAAACGACATGTCATGTTCTTTCATCATCATCATCATTCGAGCTGACAACATAAAAGTCTTTGAGGAACAGTCGACAAGTACAAGACGGTAAACAAGCTAGTTATCGTGCTGCACGTTTCCCGCTCGTTTCCCACCTGAGGCTAGCGTTAGCAGCTTTCTATGAAGCAGTCTTAGAAGGCGGAGAGCGGGATCAAAGATAAGACCACTTTACGTCCCGCTTTCATCTCGATAAAGAGCTTTCGACAGGAACTCTGCAGGAATCTAAGCGCACTGCTCAGACTCCTTTCTTTCATTCCACGGAGACAACAAGCGGCACATTCACTGTTTGTTCTGCAAACGTCTTTCTGCTTTAAGCTGCTGCAGTCAGCTGTCAGGGTCGACCAACGCTTAGAGTTCCAACAGCCCTATTATCATGATCCGCAGCAGGATGAAGCCGAGGCTCAGTTGTATAAAAAGATGTTTTTATTTGTTTTGACCAATCTGAATCATTCCTTTAAAATCTGCATTCAATCCACATTATTCATACATCTGCGTTTAAAGACAAATACATCATGTTTCTTTACATAGGAGCACGATGCATTTTAACTTTTATAAAAGAAACTATAACGGTAAATAGACTTGAGCTTGTATATTTATTTTCTAGTCTTCTGACTACTCAAAGCGCTTTTACCCCGCAGGTCACACCTACACATTCACACACTGCTGTGTAAAGAGTCCATCAGTATTAACTCATCCATTCACACGCTACTGAAGAAGCAGCAGGAGCAACTTGGAGGGTTAAGTGTCTTGCCCAAAGTCACATCTGACATGTGGCTGTGGGAGCTGGGGATCGAACCCTCAACTTTCCGGTTGAGAGACGACCGACTCTACCACTGAGCCAAGCCTAATGGTTAGAGTGTGCGCCCAATGGACGGAGGCCATGTTTGTCATGATTTGGTCTGTTTTAGTTTGTAGTTCAGAGTTTAGAGTTCTTTATATGGTTTTAGTTCTCATTCTTCCCTGGTGTTGTTTCCCTTGTGTCTTATCTTGATGTTTCCTAGTTTGGGTTTAAGTGTTGTCTTATTTAGTCATTTCTGATGTTGGTGTTTCCCTTGTGTGTTTTCTAGTTTAATATTTTCTAACTTCGTATCCTAGTGTTTCGTTACGTTCCAGTCGGATTCTTGAGTTCTGGGTCTTCAGTGTTTCATGATTTAGTTTGTAGTCTCCTCAGTGTTTCTTGTATGTTACTCCTGCCTGTTTCCCTCTTGTCTTGATTGCCCTGATTGTCCTCACCTGTGTCTTGTTAGTCTCACCTGTGTTTGATTACCCTTGTCTATTTAGTCTCTGTGTTCCTTCCCTCATGTTGTCAGTTCATTGTGGTATCTCAGTGTTAAAGTAAGTCCTTGTCAGTCTTCCTCTGTGTTTTTGTACCCTCAGTGGTTTTTTCAGTTTGGAGAGTTTTCATAGGAAGTTTGTTTTGCCTTGTGCCTTTTTAGTTTAAATAAATCATTTTTTGTTATTCTGCATTTGGGTCCTCCTCATTCCAGTCTTGACAGACTCCTGACAATGGTCCTCCAAGCTGGCGGCCGGGTTTGAATCCAGCCTGTGGCTACTTTCTCACATGTCATTCCCCACTCTCTCTCTCTCCCTGCAGCGTGACTGCATCAGCTGGGACTGATTGGGCCTCCTTCAAAGTCTTTACTTAATACAGGTGAGTCAGGTCAGTGACGGTCCAACCTGCAATGATTCCACACAGTTGAATAAACTCTGTATTCTGGTACGATTCTTTACGCTGAGTGACACGTACCAAGTGACCAAAGTCAAACTGGTTCAATAAAACAGCTTCATAAAAGCTCAAAGGTCAGTTAGTCATCGATGATGGTACCCAGGTACTTATACTGAGGCTCAACCGTCTGTCAGTCTGCTTATTAATAACAACTCATCATCATCTTTGTTCTTTAAGACGATAATATCCAGGTAGGATGACCTGCAGGCGTCTGTAAATTCACCCACGACTGGTCAGTGATCCGGGTCATCAGTGCTTTATCAAAGTAAACAACATTTTTACTGCCTTGTTTATCATTTTTGCACCTTTTAAAATGTCAGAATAAAAATTATTTAGCATCATGATTCATCATTTGTGACTGTTCTGTGTTTTCCTGCAAACACGACGATGTTAAAGCTTCCCTTTCCCCTGATTGCTGATGATATCAATCCAAAACCAGAATAGTGTGACAAGAAAGGATTCTGAGGCTTCATATTACGGGCGCATAAATTGCCTCTGCCCCTGGCTATTTCCTGGTAATGAGTATAAATGAATTGAAAAATGTAGATGGACCTGAACCGCCGGTGTAGAAATTGATTCCACAGTGGCTGACATCTCGTCTCTAAAAACAGAGATGGAGTAAAGAGGGTGAGGCCGCAGGGGGACTCTGGAGGGGGGGGCGACGCCCACTCCGTCCCCCCTAAGACCCCCCTGTGCAGCTGCTTGATGCTCTCTGGATTAAAGAACGAGTGAACTCTCTTCATTTGATCTCCACTTCCTGCTGTGCAGCAGAGCTTTCAGGTAGAATTCTCTTACCACACTTTGGTGCAGCTCTTTTTAAAATTACACCATTTTTAAATCAAAATTATCAATATGCATTTAGGTCACGGTGACCTGATTGGCTGCCTGATTAATGACCCTTAACTTGTTTATTGCTGATGTTTATGTTTTCAGCTCATTGCTCATTCATGAGTCAGATATATGCAGGAAACTGTTTCAATAACTCTTGAGTGCAGATTCCACTCAGTGGGACACGTTGAACAATAATCCATATCATATCAATCAAAATAAGTCATTTTCCTTTTTGTGTTGCCAGGGTGACGAGGAGGGCTGCTTCAGAAGTGAACGCTGCAATAACCCATAAGTTACGCCAAATTGGACGTTCTCCCGTGAACTACTTACCTCTTTACATGTATTGTTGGTGAATAGAGTCAATTTCCTCTCCCGTCTGCAGAGATTTGTCTGGCCTTAATCTGACTCTGCATTAAAAGTCTTGTAAGAGCAAGGATTAATTTCTGGCAGGCCGAGCACGGAAAAGCTGCAGAATTATTGTCATTCAGACAGTTCATGTCTGACTTCTGAAGGGAACAACTGGCTCTATTCCCCGTCTGATCTCGCAGACACTGAAGGAGGTTTTTTAATGAAACAGGAGCAGTAAGAGGGATCAGTGTTCATGTTCATAATAAAAAGCCTGTTCGTCTTTATTGAAAAACAAGTCACGATGTTTGGACTCAGTTTGCCTGGAAGAATATAATACTTTAATAAACATCAAAAACAGCAGCATGGGGAGCGCTGTGATGTCACTCATCGGTTTGTCGACTACCTTTTTGGAACCAAAAGTTCGACTTTGTGACCTCCGCCATGTTGGTTTTTAAGGGTCAAAGGTGAGAATATTGGACAAGATGGTGGAGCTGATGAGGAAGAAGAATTAACAAACGAAGTTCCCTGCCTGGAGATGTTTAAATATTACACTAAAGAAGCTGAGAGAGGTTGTGGACTTCCTGTCAGCTGGCGATAAAAGAAAAATTCTGTTCAGCACTACAGACTGCAGTCTTCTCTTCAGGAAAAGCCAACGACAATCCTGACTCCATGCTAGACTCAAACTGTAAAGTCTGACATTTCAACATGGGGCTCTATGAGGACTGACTCACTGCAGGAGACAGACTCTAGTGGACACTGGAGGAACTGCAGCTGTAAAGATGGACATTTTAACATGGGGCTCTATGAGGACTGACTCACTGCAGGAGACAGACTCTAGGCAAGGCAAGGCAAGGCAAGTTTATTTGTATAGAGCTTTTCATACACAAGGCAGACTCAAAGTGCTTCACATCATAACAGGTCATACAATAAAGTGAAATAAAATGCAAGAATTAAAAGACAATTAAAAAACAGAGAATAAAAACATATTAACAATAGAAATTTTGGAGGACATTCCTTGGCATTTTTACTACTTTCAGACCCCGTACTTGTGTTTGAAAGACTCACGTGAGATTTTCCCTGAATCCTGTAAACGTCTTTGCAGGATGCGTATTTTTATGGTTGTACGCCAAACCGGACAATCCAGTACTTAGGATTTCCGTAAGATTAAGGCTTAAATCTTACTTCAGATACAGTAAATGCCAAGTTCAGTATTAAAATAGAAAAATTAAAAATCAATGAAATTATTAAATCTGAAAATATGTTCTAGTAAAAACAATTCAAATAAAATTATAAATATAAAAAGAATTAAAAGTTACAGTGCAGAAGATTAAAATCTTATTAAAATTGTTTGGTTAAAGGCAGAAGTTAAAAGTGCAATGTGGGTAAGATTTAGCAGAAGGCTAAGGTGAACATAAAAGTTTTCAGTCTTGTTTTAAAAGTGGTCAGAGTTGGGGCAAGTCTTAAATCTTCAGGAAGTTTATTCCAGCTGTTTGTTGCATAGTAACTAAATGATGCTTTCCCATGATTTGTATTGACTCTGGGAATCACTAACAGATTGGTGTCAGAAGATCTTAGTGATCTTGAAGGCTTATGTAGTGGAAGCATATCAGTGATATACTTTGGCCCTAAACCATGTAGTGATTTATATGTGAGCAGTAGGATTTTGAAATGAATTCTCTGACATACAGGGAGCCAATGTAAGGATTTAAGAATTGGTGTAATGTGCTCACATTTTGTGGTCTTTGTTAGAACTCTAGCAGCAGCGTTCTGAACAAGCTGGAGCTGCCTGACAGGGTTAGGGTTAGTTACAATAGTCTAGCCTACTAGTTATAAAGGCATGTACAAGTGTTTCTAAGTCTTGAGCTGACATGAGCCCTCTAAGTCGTGCTACATTTTTGAGGTGATAGTAGGCCGATTTTGTTACTGATTTGATGTGACTCTCCAAGTGTAAATCTGAATCCATAATAACCCCCAGATTTCTGGCTTTATTTGATGTTTTCAGGGACAGAGAGTGAAGGTGTTGGGTTACTTTAAACCTTTCTTTTTTAGCACCAAATACAATGATCTCAGTTTTGTCTTCATTTAGTTGTAGGAAATGTTGACACATCCAGTCTTTGATTTGCTCAATGCACTGGCACAGAAGATCTATGGGGCGATAGTCGTTTGGTGATAGCGCTACATAGATTTGGGTGTCATCAGCGTAGCAATGGTGGTCAATTTTATTATTTTGCATGACACTGGAGGGACACTGGAGGAACTGCAGCTGTAAAGATGGACAATTTAACATGGACAATTTAACATGGGGCTCTATGTGGACTGACTCACTGCAGGAGACAGACTCTAGTGGACACTGGAGGAACTGCAGCTGTAAAGATGGACAATTTAACATGGGGCTCTATGTGGGCTGACTCACTGCAGGAGACAGACTCTAGTGGACACTGGAGGAACTGCATTTGCACCTCAATGTAGGCTTCATTTCTGAAGCCGGAAGGTTTCTTGGTTGGCTGTGACAAGGAGCTGTTGAGTTCAGAATAATTTTTCTGTGTCAGATTATTTCTCTACGTTATATCTTTTACAATTATCCGATAGTCCTCACTTATGTGTAGACTTCAATGGCTAAAGCTACGCCCTTTTTTTGTCTTAATTAAATTCACATAATTGCAATAAAATCTCAACTTTAACATCCTTTATTTAACCGTCCCAGCCCAACAGAGTACCCTGAACTCACCATCCTTCACCTCAAATCTTTAACGGACCTCTGAGTGTAAACCTACCTTTAAAGCCACTTCCTGTTACAGACAGGTAAATCTGTAGGTACTCTGCAGACAATGAGTCTGGCTGCATGCTTCATGTAGCTTAGACTGCAACAATTCCTCGCCCGGTCACAGATCTATTCAAAGTGTAAAACTGGCTGTCTCTCTCTCTCAGCTCTTCTGTAGTCTGAAATTCCTTTTTTCCTCTCGGCCACACTAACTCCTGCAGCAGATAATAACCTGGACGGGCTCCTCAGACAGAGCGGGGGGAGCTGATAATGGCCTCTGTCACGCTCTGTCAGTCAAAGCAGGTAATTCCTGTGTGTCACCTCACTGTGATACTGGTCAGTCTGAAGCCGCTCAGAGAGCAGCAGATGGCCTGCGAGCTCGCAGAGACTTAAATGACCAGACGTTTTGTTCATAATGAGAAGAGCCATTTACAAAAAGATTTGTCTGTTTAAAACACTGAGAGGGAAGTATGTGCTCCGTCTTTAAGTACCTGTTAGAACCTCTGGACATTACGCTTGTGTTATGAAATCAAAGCCTAGTGTCTGATAATATCGGCCGACATTATCATATCTAGTGACTATCGGTATCAGCTTATATTATCTCAGCTGATATTACTGGATTTATTCACCAGACAAAAAGCATTTCATTTGAGTTTCATTGTATTACACTAGCAGTTCTCTGTCACCAGCAGAGGGCGCTATATGGATTACAACAAGCATCATCACTCTGCAGAGTGTCGAGTGGGGACGCACGTTCATGCTCATTTACTTTCAGTTGAGTGATCATCTTGTCTTCGTTATAAATCTTTTCCACAAGTGTTTGATAACTGAGGGATCAACACAATAAATGTGTATATCTCTCAGCAGAACATAGATCTAAAAAAAGATATTGGCCGATATATCGGTATCAGATTTTTTTCACTCCCCAACATCGGTATCGGCCCCAAAATCCCATATAGGTCAGGCCCTAATAAGTATACTTTGGGAGCCGTAGTGTTGCGAGTCTTTGTGCATCATATCCAGTTTATTGAACAGGGACACATGAAAGAACGTCGCTTCATATTTCAAATACAAAGTAGATGCCATGCATGCAGGTTTCAGCCGTGGCTAATTGTCAACCCCGTCCCTGGCTCTATAGGTTTAAAACAGAAGCATTAGACTTAAAGAAATACAGAAACATTATCAAAGAAGAGACAAAAACAGCTCTGTATTATTGACACTGGATAAATAGTTGTGATCTTTATAAGTGATCAGAAGAGGCTGATTAACAGACGACAGTTTTTATCAAGTCTCTTTCCTCCAAAGATCAACTCGTGCATTTTCTTCCACATTAACACAACATGCTTAACACGACATAATCCTCCAGGAGACGTTTTCCTGCAGGTCAGTGCGCCGTCTTTACATCCCTGCCTTCTCGTTAAAGCGACTGTACGTCACAGAATCACTGCAGGGGGCTGATCCACACTGTAGCTGCTGCCGTGAGTGACTGATGGCTGAATGTAGAGAAGTGTCAGGTGGTCTGTCAATCAAACATCCCCGCTGCACATGTCACTGCAGCAGAAGCAAAAACATAAATCTGAGCCTTCTGACACTTCTGATTAAAAAAGAAGGCATGCATCTGCTGCCTTTTAACCCTGAAAATAACACACACAGTGAGTCAGCTGACACTCTCACCTTTTAATGTGTGTTTACATGGACTAGCGTGTCCTGGTTCTGATCATCATCAGGATCTGGTGTTTACCTGCACTCAGAGAAACCTGGTTCTTCATCTCCCTGTACACATGATAGGTACTCATATCCTGCTTTATGATTACTGCATCTTATCTGTGCAGGCGCCTGTGATCTTTATTTGTTACAACACAAACCGCAGCAATTTAGAAATCTGAGAACAATGAGAACACTGTGGTTTAATGTGGGCTCTGCTTTATTATACGCCAACCTGCCGTTGCAGTTATGGCGTCTTCACCTCATTTACAGAAACTGGAGACGAGAGCGACAGCAGGTATTCAACATGTCCTCACCTCTGACTGACTGCTGTCAGCCTGTCAGCACAGAGGACAAGAGAGCGATGGGTGATGATATGCAGTCGTGACTGGTGGTACAGGGTCGTCATCATGGAGTTCACCAATAGACACTCTCATTGCTGCCGCCGTGTTTGTCTTGCTCATACGTCACTTGGCTGAGGCGGCGCCTGTGCAGCTAAAGTAGTCGGCAGCTGTCATAAACGGGATAAGGTGTAAACATTAGGCCCCGATATTGGATTGCTGGGGCCGATACCGATATTGATATTGGGGGGGAATCTGATACCGATTTATCGGCCGATATCATTCTTCTGTTCAGATAATTAGAGATAGATATACACATTTATTGTGTTGATCCCTCAAATGTAGTTATCAAACACTTGTGGAAAAGATATTTAATGAAGACAAGATGGTCACTCAACTGTAAAGTAACTGATCATGAACGTGCCTCACCGCTCGACACTCTGCAGAGTGATGATGCTTGTTGTAATCCATATAGCGCCCTCTGCTGGTGACAGAGAACTGCTAGTGTAAAACAACGAAACTCAAAGGAAATGCTGTTTGACTGGTGAATAAATCCAGTAACATCGGCTCATATCTGCGATAAATTAGCCGATACAGAGAGTCACTGGATATGCTGATATCGGCAGATATTATCAGCTGGCCGAGGAATCGGTCGGGCTCTAGTAAACATGCCACAGTATCTTGTTTTCTTTCAGAGTCTCCAGGTAGCAAAATCAAATTTCTGTAAACCAGGATAAGAGTTTAGGGTTTCTGAAATCAGGAGAGGATGTTTGTTTACATGCACAAACACAAAAACAGGATACTTAAGAAAACAGATCAAAACGGGGATACTGACGTCCATGAATATTTGATCTTTTATATCTTTGAAGTCTCTACAGAACTTTGGTCAACTGTTTGAAATGTGTTTAAAGATTTGATCAAACAGACGTGAAATACTCTTTATTTTTTTAGGGTGAGCCTGAATGCAAGTAAAATGAAAGTATCTATGTTAACTATGTAACTATGTTACACGACAGAATTGAAGGGGGTGAAATCTTGGAGTGTCCATGCTTGATGCTCCACCACTGAGGAATAGTGGAGTAATTGTGTTCATATCTTTGGGAATGTCTCCATAGATGATAAACTCTGATGTTCAGTGGTTGTAAAACACTGAAATCTTAAATCTGCTCTTATATGTCCGTGATTTCCCAAAGTGCACGCAGCTGCTGAGACTGAGCTAAGTGAGATTTACTGAATGTCTGGATGTCAAATCAATATGAGCTTATATGATGTCGTCTCATGCTGCTGTGGGAGCGAGACTCTTTATACGTGAGCTCCATTCTTCACCCGCTAATCCAAGTCAGGTTCACCGAGGACTTGAGAAGAAAAGAAACGAGTCTGAGGGGACACATTGTACAAGGTCACACTCTCTCTCACACAAAGAGACAGAGGTGATAGAGATACTCTGCCAGTGTAGAGACTTATCGCTATAAGACGAAGACGAGCAGTAACACGCAGGATGACGTGACTCCCTGCTGTATGAAAATGATCAAACTGCTCCAGAGCTGCTTCATTCTAAAGGGAACAAAGTCAAACAAACTGAGTGGGAAAGTTAAAAGCTGTTACTGTAATGTACACTCGGATATAACACACAGTCCGTGTGTTATGCATGAGTTAGATTTGCATATTTGGAAGCTGTGTCTCCTCTCAGGACTCACAGGCTGAGCCTGTAATCCCTCAACATGAATCCCCGACTTCTGCAGTAAATTCTGCACACGGCTGCACATTCACAACACCCATCTTCCAACGAGCAGACCCTGGATTCTCAGCTTTCTGTTTTAAGTCATCTAAAAGTCTGCACAGGAAATATTCAGGGAGAGAACGGGGCAAAAAGAGTCGGAGATGTATTTGAGAGGAAGAAGGATTCACCTGGAAGACCGGGGGAGCAGGGTTTAGGACGTCTCAGGATGTGGGGAGGGGTAGAAGGTTTGTCATCATACCACAATTTGAGACTTCAATATGATTCCGTTGGGTAATATCTTGTTTTTTAAATCACAAAAATTCTCCTGCACACTTTTTTAAAGGAGCAATCTGTAACTCTGACCCCTAGTGTTTAAAATGGGTACTGCAGGCTTCATTCAAATGTTCAGATTTCGAAACTGTTTACGAAACCGTGCCACCGTTTTTTGTTCTTAACTTTACTTTATTAATTAAAAAACAATTCAGACAGTTTTTATTAGTACATTTACTTTATTGAGTTAAAAATTATTCCATAACATATTTGAGATACCTTAATGTTTAAAGGAGCAGTATGTAACTCTGACACCTAGTGTTTAAAATGGGTACTGCAGTCCTAATTCTAAACATTACAGAGAGCTGTCCCCCCCCCCCCCCTCCTCTCTAGAGTGGATGCTCACGCAGGTCACCATGTGGTGGACACTGAAGCTTCAGTGTTTATCCAGCTCTGCATCGGTCTGTAAACCTTTCTGCGTTCTAACCTCTCTCCATTTTTCAAAAGCATCTCCAATATTGATCCTAGTTTGAGCACGTTTCTGCTCCACCTTCAAAATAAAAGCATCACATGTTATAATGTTTACAAGGGGAAACTGAAACTCCCAGTCACAGAGCAGAAAAGTCAATATTTCAATATTTAAAGGAAGCAGTTTGGACAGAGAGCATTTCTGTTTTACTGTACTGTATATGTTGTATTCTGTGTTGACCTGCCCAGGGACTGCAGATGGAAATTAGCAAAGCGCTATAATCTGGTACGAAGCATCTTTTCTCTGTGAGATCAATGTTATTTTTGTACATGGTCCCTGACAACTAAACTAATAAACTAAACTAAACTAATCCACTCATGCACGAAGCAATGCGATATCCAACACTGGCGTGCTGTTAGGACACGATGTTAGTTGTTCATTCACTGCACTAGTCTAGCTGCTTGCAGAAAAACCTCTTACTAAGTTACTAAGTTTAATGTCTTTAGTGTATTATCTGTTGACTTTTGAGATGAACTACTTCACAGAGTTAGGGAGCATGTAAATCAGTAAATCAGTAAATTGTTTTGTTCAGAGTGATTTGATCAATGAAAATTCTTAAAGCTCTTTACTGAAGCTTGAAAACAGAATTATTATCATCTTTGTAAATGTTCTCCCAAACCTTATAGGCTTAAAACAAAAGGTTCAAATAAGGAACAATAAGAGAAACAAGAGTATATGTCGTAAGGAAAGATTTTTACTTTCTTTATTTTTCATTTCAAACCTGATTCATGATCAGGAATATATTTTAAACACTTTTTCTCTTTCAGCGTCCTTAAGCATGATGAACTCGTTTTTTATGACACAGCCGCTGAGCTTTGTTGATTCATTAGCATCCTCGTCTTTGTAGAGTAAACAGATCTCTCCTGCTAACTGACCTTCTGTTGCTGTATTTGCATCTGATCATTTTCTCCTGGCACAATCAGCTAAACTTGTTGCATGTCAATAAGTAGTTTGCATTTGTTTACTCTGAGCCGCTGCAGCCACAGACTCAGCGTGTCAAACTCAGCAGAGGAACTTTAAGTTTGCTGACAGGATGTGACTCTGTGTCTCTGTTTCCAAACAGCGATGATGAGCTCGCCACCAGCTGAATTTCTGGTGGAGCTAGAACATTCTCTGAAAAAAATCAGAGAAGCCTCCACACTCATCCGAACTTTTCTCCAACTCCGCCGGTGGTTTCCAAAACTTTCTGCCCTCTCTGCCTCTGGTCTTTTTGGCACAATCTGCACTTTGCCTCTTTTTCTTGGTGATGGATTTTTTCTCCAATCAGTTTCCACTCTCGCTCTCTCTTGGAGTTGTTATTTTGTTCCTCTGAGGTTTGCTCTGCTCACACCAAGGCCGCAGTGACCCTGTTGTTCGTGCACTACAACATCCCTCAATCTATTATCTGTTGTGCTGGCTGCACTTTAAGAGTTTCATCCACTTCAAGAGCAGATCCTCTGCACGCCTGACTTCTTGTTAGATTCAGTTAACATCCACTCCTGTCTGAGCTCGGAGTGTGTCACTGTGTGTGTGTGAGGCTGAAACTCTGACTCCCCTCCAGCACTGAAGAAACTCTGAGCACAGCCTTGACTTCTTCAGACAGACAATGTTCACTCCTGTGGGAGTCTTACGCTATCATGACCAGTATTCACCGCAGCAGCATCAGGTAATCTACAGCTGACTTTGTAAGACTTAATGCAATTGAATACTTTAATCTGAAACTGATGTTAAACCTCAAATCTGCATGTTCCTCTGGAGTTCATGAATGAATGAATGAAACCTTTATGGGGGGGAATAAGCCTCGCACCGAGAGCATAAAAATACACAAGTGACAAAAAGACGTAGAAAGTTCAATCGAGTGCAGAGCGCCAACGTCATCCTGTACGATCAGAGCTCATACACAGGATACATAGGATATGTTTCCTCTTTTAGTCCTCATCCTGGGAATTCTGTACCTGCATCCTGAATTCAGGAGTTCATACTCAGACCAAAGGGGGTGCAGAGGGTCTGAAGTCAAGAGTTCATACTCCGACCAAAGGGGGTGCAGAGGGTCTGAAGTCAAGAGTTCATACTCCGACCAAAGGGGGTGCAGAGGATCTGAAGTCAAGAGTTCATACTCAGACCAAAGGGGGTGCAGAGGATCTGAAGTCAAGAGTTCATACTCAGACCAAAGGGGGTGCAGAGGATCTGAAGTCAAGAGTTCATACTCAGACCAAAGGGGGTGCAGAGGGTCTGAAGTTTAGAGTTCATACTCAGGCCAAAGGGGGTGCAGAGGATCTGAAGTCAGGAGTTCATACTCAGACCAAAGGGGGTGCAGAGGATCTGAAGTCAAGAGTTCATACTCAGACCAAAGGGGGTGCAGAGGATCTGAAGTCAGGAGTTCATACTCAGACCAAAGGGGGTGCAGAGGGTCCGCTGTAATCTTGTTGGCTAAATTCAGGCTGTACCGGTCTGTCAGGTAAGAAATGCTGCACATTTGCTTTCCAGTTATCTTGCTGCTTAGTTTAACCTCGTCCAGTTTGTAGGGGGATGGTTATATCTTTATTTATTTTTCTTTCAAAAGGAGAAATATTTTCATACTCCGATTAAACACATTCCCCGTCTTTAGTAACTCACATAGTTTGTGAAAAAGATTTTCTGGCATGTTTGATATTTTGGTCGTACGACTGTTTTCACTCATAGTGAGAGCAGAGCCACGAGACCATTCATCGACTTCAGGACTTTTTTTCTGATTGTACCATGCACAAAATGACAGCGATCATCCAGGATTGACTGGGCCTTCTTTAAAGTCTTTACCTTATACAGGTTAGGTTAGTGAGTCTCCAACCTGCACTTTTTCTACTCAGTTTAATAAAACTCTGCATTCTGTTGTGATTCTTCACGCTAAGTGACCAAGGCGAGAGAGTTTAAACTCGTGCGAGTGCTCAGATCTCTTCTTGGCCCTGGCACGATTGGAAGAGGTGTGTTTCAGCATGGTACAGTTCATGCATGAGCACAAGCAGCCTTCATTCAGGAGAAATCACAGAGTGTTCTGTCTGTATCTGACTAACATGACTCACAATAAGACTTAAAGTCAGTAAAGTAGCTGTCATGTTCTCTGTGTTGTTCTACGATGTGCGGACACGGACTCGACTCTTTTATTTATTTATTTTTTTAGTCCGCCTGTCTTGTAAACTGAGCACGCTTCATGATCACTTAAAGCCATGCATGTGTTGTATTAAGACGTTATGTACAGAGGTAACCGTGCTCAGGACAGGTTAGTCCTGGAGCAGAGTGAGTGCAGGCCAGCGGGAGAATGGGGAGGGGGGGCAATCGGGCTTAAGCACGGTACGGGACAACTGGGCCGAGTGTGAGTGAGCCCTGAATCCACCCACAACTGAGGGGTCATTAGTGCTGAGGAGGGACACGATCACTGAGTCATCGGCAACGTTCATGATTTATCGGTTCTCACGTTTTCTTTTCTTTTTCATTAGTGTCCAACCATACGGAGAACAGTTTTAAAGTTTGTAAAATAAGTTCAATATTAAAAGTTAAGATGTAGAAGATGTGTAGAAGAAGCACGATGTTCTCTGCTCTCTGGTTACCGTGCACTTGCTCCAAACACTCACCAACTTACACTCTGAACATTTCACTAAGGCTCTGGTATTATCACCCTCAGCCTTTTATTGAAGGAGCTGTTTTATGGATGTGGACTCGTTGCCTTGGTTACCAAGAAAACAGAGGAGAAACTTTTTCTGTCTCCGTCTGTCAGCCCCAAGCTGGAAGATATTTCAGACACAAAATCTGATTTCAGAGAGAGAGACGTTTGTGGGATCAGATCAGGAGGAACAAGGTTCGATCTCACAGCAGATTATTCATAAAGCGATGATAATCTTTGATTGTCGTCTCTGATATATTGTTTCATGCACCACGTCCTCGATGCTCTGAGTGTCAGATTGAGCAGAGACAGCAATGATCATTAAACTCATCCATACAGAGGACGTCAGGCTGCATCCTCCTGCACGTGCTCACTCCCAAAAACCACATCTCGAACAAAAAGATAAAATATAACTAATTTATGAGAGAATAAAACGCAAAGGACTGATGCTAGTTTATTATTCAAAGGTGGTTGTGAAGATATTGTTATCAGCAAGACTCGTGAACTTTTAGTTTTTCTCTCATCATACAGTTATTTTCTGTGACTCAGCTAACAGATCATTTTTCCTGGCATGGTAACTTTGTTTAGATAGATGTTTGACCCTCTGAGCCGACAGTGAGGACACAATATAGATGGGTAGCATTATTCAAGAGAACACCGGGGTTGCATTTGTGCATTGTCATTTAACACACTGACCTTTTTTCTGTGTCCAATCACAGCCGGCATTAAGGCGGCCCTACAATAGTACTCACTAACAGTCATTCCCTGACTTAAAGATTATTGTGAATATATTTTCAGAACTCAGTTTAAAGAAATACGTTTTAAGTAACTTCTAAATCAACTTTGCTCTACACGGGTGCATAAATTCAACACACTGGCACTTTGCTGTCCCTCGTCACGCTCCGGTACGGATGGATAGAAAACCCTTTTGTATTTGCTCTGTAACAGAAAGTGGAGCAGAGCTGACAGTGATCCAAAAAGACGAGTAACTTCTTCTGAGATCACTGAGAAAAATAGGCCTGAATGAGAGATGATCCCCTGTTTCTCCCTGACTGTCTGCTCCTCCCTCTGCGCTCCTCCGAACGCCTCTCCGGTTTGATTCTTTAGGATGAAAAATAATCACACAGCGAGAGAGCGGCCGGCTAACCTGAAACGAGCTCTACGTCTGTTTTTGTTTGTTTTTCACTGCAGGAGAAAATGGAAATAAGGAAAGACGTGTGATGAATATTGAAGAGTTGCTGGCCTTGAGCAACATATGGCTTTTCTTGTACTAAATGCATAAATTAGTATGTAAATGTGGAGCACTCCCGCGTTCCCCACAGATGTGTCAGTTATCTGCTTCATTAACAGTCGGTCAATAACTTCATTATCACACCGGAGGCACGATTTCCATCCCAATGAACAAGGCTTCCTTCAGTGAGGGTATGATGATCTATGGAGTATCATCTGAATTATTCTAGGCCTCTCTCTGAAGTCCAGAAACTAGATGCAAACAAAGATGGAGTGAATATGACTCTTCCTTTAAGAAGTCTGGACGCAGAAAAATCTCTGCACGGAAAGATCAAACGCGTTGGAAACTTTTCGTCTTTATGGAGGAACTTGATAGAGAACAGTTTATGAAGTTATAAAAGCACTTTTTATAGTCTTCTGTTTATCCAAACAGTGTCTAAATTTAGTTTGAACGACGTCTGAAATGGATCAGAGAACTTAAAATAGAGTTATATTTGTTACTTTTACGACACTGACTCGTTTGACTGATTACAGAATGGATGCAGATGATTTTTGTTGAAGTTCCTGAAAACCTCTGGACTTTTATAGTTGAGGCTTTCTCCTTCAAAGTTTTCACATCACACAGATGGTGTGTGCACGACTTTTCCTCTCGTGGCCAAACAGACTGAGGCCGAGTGTACTACAGTTGAAATTGCAGACTTTACCTTTAAGACATTCTGTGTTGCTAAGTTACTAGGTGAGCGACGTCAAGAGACGACGCCTTGTTTGTATCCCTGAAGTTAGTTTGAGCGGCGCTGCCTGTAACCGAGCTCCTACTTTCCTTTTGCCTCTCAGCTCAGCAGTGGCGTGAGGGTTCGTGTGGATGCCATGTTGCTCTTGTATGATAAAATAGTCGCCGTACAACTGGGGTTTGTGAGGTTGATGTGTAGTTTGTTATAAAAGACGAGCATTGTTGAAACCCCAGACACGTGTGGTTGTGCACTTTTGGCCAATTTACTGTCTCCAAAACAGCGTTTACCGTTAAAGATGCACAGACGCCTTTTTTTATAAAAGCAATAGGTTCACCCTACTTCTAAGTGGCAGCGTTGCGGTTTCAGGTCGTTTCTGACACGATTTTTTTAGTTGCACGACTAGTTTTGATCACGAGTGATTTGTGGTGCATTGTACACGAGGGCACGATGGACGCAAGCCGCCCAATCGTTGATTTTCTTGTATCTTTAAAACGTTGGTGCAATTGCACATTTACCTTTCTCCTGTTAGCACCGGTGCAATCACCTGGTTCAAAAAACCAAATAGGTCTGATTAGCTCATGCCTCGATCGGCACACACTGTACGGGGGGTGAATGTTTTGATGACTCATCAGTTTTGATTTGATGAAGGATAAGAGTTATTCACAATAAGGCGTGTAGCTGACCTGATTGACAGGTGGGCACGGTGTAACGGTTTGTCAGGAGGCTTAAAACCCGCCTCAGCTCCAGCTCTCAGCCTGTCGTTAGGTTGACTGAAAGTTAGGCTGAGACAGCATTTCCAGCATGGAGACCGCCATTGATGGGACTCCAGCGCCCCCTGCAGGAACAGAGGGGTGACGCCTTTAAGCCTGCATACATTCGTATTTGCAGTGTAACAATCTAAAACCCAAACGCTCCCCCTCACATGTTGTTTACGAGTTGAATGATGTGATTTTTGTCTGTTTGTTTGTGTTTTTCCTTTGTGTTCGACACTTTGAACAGATTGGACATCACAGAGAAGATGTCTCTTTGTGTTTCTCTCTTTTGTTTGGCTTTTTTTTTTATCCGTCTTCAGTCGATGATTTCAATGAGTTCTGCTGCTTTTCTCCTGACAGCCCGATTCTGGGGACTTGTTAACTATGATGTACTGCCATGTGACCTTGAAACAAGTTTGACAGATAATTAAGGTTTCACATTGAAGCCGTCCGTTGGGGGACAGTCTTTATTATTGACATGTGAAGAAATAAACGTTCATTAGAGGTCGTCCTCTCCAACAGCAGCTCAATATCTGCATGACTCCAACCCATCAAACTATAAAACAGCCTCTCTTCCTGACTCCAAGAACCTAAATTCATATAAAGACATCTTTTTCAGTGCTACAGGTTGTAGCACGGAGATGGATTCATGGTTTTTGGTGTGCTGACTGTGTTGTAATGAGAGCCTTTAGAGCGGGCAAGAGGCTGTCTGTGTAAGGAGAGGGAGGGAGGAGAGGCTGACACGTAACGATGAGACTAAAAGAGAATCCAGCAGATTCAATTTGAAAGCCTTGATTTGATTTGTTGTGTGTGAGGTGGTGGTCTCTGAGAAAGAGCAGCTCTTCAAATGTAATTCACAGAGACGATACAACGTCAGACATTAAAAGGACCAATCTGTAAGATATCTCCTGACTGAAATGATAAAGTGAGCTTACTCTATGATCAGACATTAAGGAAACATGCTATGTTGAAGTGCTGGCTTCTCTGACAACAATGCAGCAGCCAGTATGTCCTCCTTCTAACTTTAGATTCTGGTCCTGAATGGTCTGGATTTGTTTGGACCAGAGAAGGTAGGCGGTTTTAAGGCACCCCCACACGGCCGTTTTGGACGCCCCTCGGTTTGCCAGATATGAGAGCAGTTATCAGGTCAAACCAACAGGTGTTGCAGCGATGGAAGCGGGCAAGAGAACTGGTTCAGATAGAAGTGATTGTACCCGACCTAAAAAGCCTCTGCATGTTTCTAATAAGCTCCACGAGCAGAAACGTGCTCAAACTAGGATCAATATTGGAGATGCTTTTGAAAAATGGAGAGAGGTTAGAACGCAGAAAGGTTTACAGACCGATGCAGAGCTGGATAAACACTGAAGCTTCAGTGTCCACCACATGGTGACCTGCGTGAGCATCCACTCTAGAGAGGAGGGGGGGGGGGGGGGGGGGGGGACAGCTCTCTACGATGTTTTGAATTTGGACTGCCGTACCCATTTTAAACACTAGGTTTAGAAGATTTTAAAGGACGACTGTGCGACATTTTAAACATAAATATATCATGAATCCAGTCTCTCCTGTGTAAATGTGTCTCTGAGTCCTGACTGTCTACAATGAGTGAGAAGCTCGAGTCCCGCTGGCTGTGTTGTTGTCAGAGCCGTGTTTACATGGACGGGACGGCCGGCTCCTCCCCTTGTGTATAAAAGCTGTTTTAGTCAAGGACTAGAGAGAAGAAGAAGAACATACTCACTGATTATTTGGATGTCACGTAAGAGTTTTTAGATCACGCTCATTCTGTGTCCATTTACATGCAAAGTGAAGCTACAAGCTAACTAAAGAGCGCTAACATTAGCATGCTAACACAACAATGCAGGACACAGGTGACTGCAGCTCAATTGGAGCTCATTGGAGATGTGTTGTTGGAGGAGAGTGGAGGCGTCAAGATGGAGGAGGTGTGGCCAAACAGCAGTTTGTTTTGGTTTCATGCTCAAGGGCGACATCTACTGGATCAAAAAGTTGCACATTCTTCCTTTAAGAAGATGTTTAAAAGATACACATATTTTTCTGTGCTAGGGTTTGTGGGATCTGTTGTGTGTACTTCTTTCTCCTCATTCACTCCAACATAAGCCACGATGAGCCGACTCGCTTAATTTTACCCCCAAATGTTCTTTTCTTCAGCGACCTCTGAATGAAATGTGCAGCGGTGACATCACAAAGGGCTTTCTTTTAAACAGATTCAGCTTTTTTATGAATATAGTGATTGCATTTCTTTTTTCTTTTACATAAACATACCAAAGCAGGACTTTAAAAAACGTCTAACACGTTGTTTATCACATTTATGATTAGAAAATCACGACACCTGCACTCCTGACACCAGCAGGCGTTTCATAAAGAGGTTTATCAAATGCATACACGCCTAGATGCAATCACCTTCCACGTTCGCCAAATCGTTTTCTGTTTGTTCAAGTAAATTATTTCAAGATTGCAATCTCAATGAAAAGCAATTCTCATTTGCTAAGCACCAGTGAAGATCCGTGGAGAGCTGCGTCTTCTGTTCAGAAGACAAATAACATCCCTTTATTCTGCTGTTTTCTCTTTATCACAGTTATTCCTGATAGCTTTTGTACTCTGCCTTTTATCATTTATAAAAAGGCATTGTTACTGGAAGTTTATTTTCCTCCCTAACCCTAACCCTACCCTCATGCACAGTTTTTAAAAATGGCAAAGCCGCCTGTCATTTCATCATGCAGGCTGCAGATGGAGCTACAAAGAAAACGCAGATAAATAAATCATGCTGTATATTTCATTCCAGGTTTTACTATCAATATCCCATATTTTACTCCTCTTCAATAAGTCTCAGAGCTCCTCAAAACATGTGTGTGAAGTGTCTTGTTCTAAATCCACTCTGATCCTGTATTTGATCATGCCTATAAACCCCTCTATTTCAGCCCTGCTCAGAACAGGCTGTTTCTGTGTCTGTAGCTTTAAATGTAAATGAGCTGTGTCTGACCACGCCCCTCTCTGGAAGGGCTTGGGTGGCTCGGGCTTTCTCGCTCCATGTCCTATTGGTTACGGTGAGAAGGCAGACTCAGAGGGCAGAACAAACACCTAGCTGTGGGAGTGTCACCCACCTGGGAGAGGGGTTACTGCCCTTTGTGATGTCATGAAGGGAAAATCTCCAAACGGCCTGTTTGAGCACACATTTTCTGAAAAGTGGAGCAGGGAAAAGACGGAGAGGATGGACTTTTCTCATCATTGGGGGGTTTGTAGACTAGAGACACATGTTAGAGTTAGAGAAACATGGTGAAGTGGATTTTGCAGAATATGTGACCTTTAATTAAAAAAAATCTAAATTATTTAGTGCAGATTTGATAATGATAACAGGAAGGAAGTTTTCCTTAAGCTGCAGGCGCAGAGGGAACGGTGAAGGCTTTTAAACTGTAAGTGGCGGCCACGTGGGAAGTCTTTTATTCACTGCAAAACCAAGAGCTGCTTAATGTGTGAGAAACAACTAATGAGCTCTAAACAAAATGAACACAATGCAATGACACTGAATAACTGCACCACTGAGGCCAGGCTGGATGACACGTGTTGTTTTTACATCTAAATCTGTGGCACTTCCTGTCTGTTTACTTCTCGTTATCTCCTGCTAAATAAGATGATGCAAAAATGCAATCACTTCTTATCATCTGTCATATCTTCTGTTGTAATGTTGCAGTAGTACTGCAATGCTTTCTTTAAACATCCTTAATAAAATCCATGAGTTTGTTTGTTTGCAGCTGTTCTCTTATATTCCCCGATAACGTCCTAAATGTACTTATTATCCACTCAGCTCCTTCCCTGTATAAATGCAGTCTCTTAATACTGACCCAGACAGTTTCCTTTTTATTCACCTTCTTATTACTAAATAAAAATAACTCTCTCTGCTTTCAAAATAAAAATAAGCTCCTGCAGACGTTCATAATGGAGCGGCAACAAGTGAGGAAATCACGCATCACGTTCATGTGGTCATTTTGGATCATGCTAACAAAGGACCTGTTTCTTCTTGTAGGTATGAAGGTGTTACCATGGCGATGTGAACTGAGGTTCTTTTTTTGTCTGACCTTTCAGCTCTGGGAAACCTTCAGAAGTTTCCAGAAGGATGCATCTATTTAAAGAGGCGGCCGGCTTTAAGCAGCTGGAGTCAACGCTAAACGGATGTGAACAGTTTAAAGTTTAGCGTTTTCTTAATCCAACAAGGTTCAGATTCAACACTTTGAATGAAGGGAAATGTTTCTGTGCGTGAAGTTAAAGTGAGTTTTCTCGCTCAGCGTCCAATCGATTTCCACCCTGAGTCGTCTCCAACCTTGATTCTTTGTAATTCTTCCTCCCCCACACGTGGCTCTTAAGTCCTCCTCTTTGAAGTCGCTTCGCTGCTTTGTGAGTTTCATGCAATCGATCCCAAACCAACACACGTGTTGCTGTGAGTCCTCCTCTCTGACCGCTGTAAACTCAGGCCGCCACTATTAAATACGAGACATCAAATGCACCGTCGTCCCTGCAGACAGCCCAGGTATAAATAAGCATTTAGGCAGGAAAGCGTAACGTCTGACTGAAACTCATAACTTGTTGAAAAGCAAAGTTAGGATGAGGATAAATGTGACATCAGCTATAAAACTAACCGTTAGACTGTAGCCTCCAAACAGCTTAAACACAAAGACTTCAACGTAAATCTCCAAAGTTATTTATCAGGGAATTTGTCTCTTTCGTCGAATGCCAGATCCTTTCTTCAGCCATTGTTTATCAAGTTTTATGACTCATTCTGCGCTCTCTTGGCTTCTCTTACGCCCAAACAACCTCAATCAATTCTGTTTGTAAGCTTGATACCCTGAAGAACGAAAGCTTAGAGCAGAAAATCCCCCTCCTGCAACACGAAACCACCTGACAGCTTGTGTTACTGCAGGATTGTTCCAGCCGCTCCTCGGACATGGCATTTTGAAGGAATAAGGAGTTGATTATCACTCGTGAAATGCTTTTCTTTCAGCTTTCTCATCAGTGTGGGGGATGACCTTCAGAGCGGTGTGGAGGGAGGGGGAGCCTTCAAAATAAATCACAGCTGCAGGCTTTGTCAGAGAAGTTCTTTTTAGTGTCTAACACACACACACACACACACACACACACACACACACACACACACACACACTGCACAAACGCTACTACTACCCCTCCCACAGCAGAGAGAGCTACAATTACTGCTGCATGGCAGGTAGGCAAATACTACATGTTAACGAGGCAGAATAAAAAATGATAGGTATAGATTAAGGCGTAAAACAGCTGATTTATCACTCTGACAACGACAGCTGGATCTATAGTCCTAGATCATGGTAGTGTTTTAACAAAGGCAGAGAAAAATAACAGCCATTACTCCGCCTCCTGCAGCCCTCTGACACACCGGGTAACCGTCTATCATCAAATAAGAAACAGAGACTTCAAAGTAACTCCATCACCACCACTTTACACCTAGAGGCTCTTTACCTGAATCACCACCGGAGTGAAGACGCTATGTACCGCGGCCACATCGAGCTCTTTAAGACTGAGTGCAAATGAGCCAATAACACACTGTAGATGGGCAGCTTGCTTTTGGATTGAGCTGCTGCGACTTTCAAGACTTTGTTTGTTAGATTGTAAGGCATTGTATGAGGCCTGAGCGATAAAACCATAACGATAATTATCGCGATATAATTGTTATCAATATAAATATAAAAAATGTTGGATAAAAGTTTGATAGATTTAAACCTGTAATTACACCATCCAACCACTGGGAAACGGGGGGGGGGGGGGGCGCGCTAGTATGCCTTGAACGCTAACCCGACACCCGACATTAAAGAGAAGAATAAAAAGAAGACAAACAGCCAATCATGTCGCAGGGATATGGGTAGGTGGGCTTACAGACGTTTGGATGTAATGAGCGATAGCGACACTGAAGAGAATGCCGACCCTGCCTCAAAGCAGGAGTAAACATCATTGACCAGACGAAATGAAAGGCCGCTCACGTTCCGGAGTTTAGAGACATTTTGGCTATTTACAGTCCGACCAAAAACAGAGTAAAGTGCTGAAGACAAGTGCAGCCAAAATGGGAAACACCACAAACCTTTTCCACCATTTGAGACAATATGACCCGTTAGAACACACAGAAAGAAAGAAATGACCAAACCAGTGGTAGTGTGGACCGTATTGTAAATAACATAAACAGTCTATGTGAGGTTGCCGACCCTCAGTAAGCAGCGGGCCAGTAGGCTAAGTGTTACTGCCCAGCAGCTAACTGTCATATCAGCATTTCCAGCTCCGTGCACTGAGCTTATTATGCTGAAATGTTCTTCTGTTTAATTATAGTTTGTCATGTTCTGATAATAAAGAATAATTAAACCATAATTAACCATCTGGTTTCTTCAACTTTCACTCAGGAGCAAAAATCAGCTTTTAAATTAGGAAGAAATAATGATTGACAATTATTGTGATAATTATCGATATCGACTGACATTTTTTATTGTGATAACATTTTTTGTCATATCGCCCAGGTCTCCATTGTACATTCTACACTTCTCTGCACTGGCTCCCCATAAAATCTAGAATAGAATTTAAAATCCTTCTTCTCACTTACAAAGCTCTAAATGGTCAGGCACCATCTTATCTAAAAGAGCTAATAGTGCCGTACTACCCATCAAGAACATTACACTCCCAGAATGCAGGCCTGCTCGTGGTAACTACAGTCTCTAAATGTACTATGGGAGGTAGAGCCTTCAGTTATCAGGCCTGCTCGTGGTAACTACAGTCTCTAAATGTACTATGGGAGGTAGAGCCTTCAGTTATCAGGCCTGCTCGTGGTACCTACAAGCTCTAAATGTACTATGGGAGGTAGAGCCTTCAGTTATCAGGCCTGCTCGTGGTACCTACAGTCTCTAAATGTACTATGGGAGGTAGAGCCTTCAGTTATCAGGCCTGCTCGTGGTACCTACAGTCTCTAAATGTACTATGGGAGGTAGAGCCTTCAGTTATCAGGCCTGCTCGTGGTAACTACAGTCTCTAAATGTACTATGGGAGGTAGAGCCTTCAGTTATCAGGCCTGCTCGTGGTACCTACGGTCTCTAAATGTACTATGGGAGGTAGAGCCTTCAGTTATCAGGCCTGCTCGTGGTACCTACAGTCTCTAAATGTACTATGGGAGGTAGAGCCTTCAGTTATCAGGCCTGCTCGTGGTACCTGCAGTCTCTAAATGTACTATGGGAGGTAGAGCCTTCAGTTATCAGGCCTGCTCGTGGTACCTACGGTCTCTAAATGTACTATGGGAGGTAGAGCCTTCAGTTATCAGGCCTGCTCGTGGTACCTACAGTCTCTAAATGTACTATGGGAGGTAGAGCCTTCAGTTATCAGGCCTGCTCGTGGTACCTACAGTCTCTAAATGTACTATGAGAGGTAGAGCCTTCAGTTATCAGGCCTGCTCGTGGTACCTACAGTCTCTAAATGTACTATGGGAGGTAGAGCCTTCAGTTATCAGGCCTGCTCGTGGTACCTACAGTCTCTAAATGTACTATGAGAGGTAGAGCCTTCAGTTATCAGGCCTGCTCGTGGTACCTACAGTCTCTAAATGTACTATGGGAGGTAGAGCCTTCAGTTATCAGGCCCCTCTCCTTTAGTATCATTTACCAGTCAGGATCCAGGCTGGCTCAGGCTTAGTCCAGCTCCTAGTTATGCTGCTTTAGGTTTAGACTGCCGGGGTCATGTCACACTGAGCTCCTGTCCCTCTCTCTCTCTCTCTCTCTCTCTCTCTCTCTCTCTCTCTCTCTCTCTCCCTCTGTATGCCTTCTTGTCCTCTGCAATGGGACCAGGGGTGTGTAAACGCATGGGTGCAAGCTCGGGATATCCTGGATACATCAAAGACTTTTACAGAGAAGGAGGCGGAGCTCTCATAGGTCGTCCAAAGCATACGGCCGCAGCAGAAAGTTTAGCTAAACAACACTTGAGATGGTGAAGAAAAAGATCCCTGCAACAACTGAACGCAAGCCTTATCAAGGCGTGTCTTTAAAGCGCTTGTTTCTGCCACTCATTGATTTGTTTTTGATAAAACAGCGTCACTCCATTTCTTACTCTCTATCTTTGGTAGTTTGAAGGGCCTTGGCTTTGTTTATTTTGCTCCCAAGGACTCTACTTAATTTGTGTGTCAGCCTCCAATCTTTTCAAGTAACAATCTTGTGAATGTATCCTCCTGTTAGCTGCTGTTACCTGCATACTGATCAAACTTCTTCTTCGACTTAAACAAACACTACACCCACATCTCACTCTCTGTCAGTCCCATCTCTGGTCACATTTGTTCTCAGCTGAATCTTTTTCTCTCTCTGCTCCTCAGACTGCTCCTGATCCTTGGAAAAGATTTAAACACATTTTAAGGAGCAATAACTAAGATTTTTAATGGCCCCAGAGTTGCTAAATGACCACTATCCATCAGCGAGGGCCCTGACAGTGTTGTTGATCAATATCATTGACTCGAGGATCACTCCTCCAGGTGCTGACATCTCTCACTTTCCAAACGTTATGCTCCATTTTCGAACCTAATCACACTTTTCAGCTGTGCTGCAATCAAAGAGCTGGAAAGAGAAGATAGAAAGCCTGAAAAACCTGAAAGAAGCCAAAAAGTACAGCACTGTTCAACAGTCATACCAACATGAAATATCTGCACAAAACTCTGTGGGGTCTCTGATTAGGGGCTCAGATTACAGGGGTTTAAAGTCCTGACTGACATCAAAATCAGTTTGCATTGTACACATGAGGGGAAATTCTACAGGAAAACGCGACCAACAGTCCTGGATGAATATTTCCAGGTTTCTCTCAGCGGTTATTTGTGCTCAATGACTGTGTGTCCTTATGTGCTCGCAGAGATTGACTCTTTATTTTCAGAGCTGTGGAAGAATAAAGATCCACACAAACCAACACAGCTATCAGTCATGTACACATTATTACTTTAAATTAAAACCTTTAAGACATGCATTGACTGAGAAACCGACACTTTGAGGGGGAACTGTGTCAGTATTGATTGGCTTTAATGTAATAATGAGCCTCTGTTAATTGGCTATAAATGTAGTGATGATTGACGGTCTGATGGAGATTGAGACTCGCTCGTTCTTACAGACGTCCTGCTGCTTTATTGCAGCACGTCAATAACCCTGCTGTCTCTGCTCTCATTCACTATCTGCTCGCTCACTGTTGCTCTGCTTGTCCTCTTTCTTTCTCTCATCAGATAGACGCCTCCCTGGGCTCCCTCCTGCGCCTCTTTTTGGGCTTCAGCCTTTATGAACAGTTATCAATCCAGGCCGGCGTCCTTCAGAGGACTTGAGATGAATGCACAAAGAGAAAACCATGAGCTTTTTGTCTGATACGCCGTGAAATATATATGAGCTCTGCAGGGGAGAAAAAGTCATGAATGGTTCGGGTAATTATTTCTGATTCTGAATATTTGGGTCATTCTGGGACTCATTGTTGATAAAAGGAAAATCATTTCATTTGCTGACAAATGAAGAAAAAAGGGTGCATGTGTGTTACATGGCGTTGACACCTTTCAGAAGTCAGAAACGGCACACTGTGTGTTTTCATGAACCTTAAATAATAAATCCAGAGTTTCTATATTCATGTCTGCCAGAGGGGCAGGATTCGAGCTGTTGGCTGGTCGCTAAAAGACGTTTTTCAGGGCTTTTTCTTGTTGATCTGTGCATGTCTGTCTTACACTTCTGAATAATGAATAGAGATCTACTCTTGGAGAGTGAGTTTCACCTTCTCTTCCAGCTGAAACTTGACAGCTCTGTGTGACTAAGCTGTTCAGAATCAAGAGAAAAATATATGGGCAGATATGAGAGGCAAACTTACAGAATGTGGTTGTTAACTTGTGTATAAAAGTAAACGAAATGTCTGCATATTAAGAGTACAAATCATTTGGAATTCCAAATACTCAAGAGTTTTATCTGCAGACATATTCATAAATCTGAGAGAGGTACATGTTTGAAAGTTATGACAAGCCTTCAGCTCTCCAACGTTTGCAGAGATTCTGCAGCAACTGTCTGCAGAGTTTCTGTGAGCAGAGACGCTTTCATCACCTCGAACCTCTTCAGAGAGATGATCCTCAGTTTCTTATAAATCTCAGCTTTCCTCTCCTGCATGGTAAACAACTTTATCTTTATTAGAAGATGTTTCTCTTCACCTAATGAAGGACAAGCATCTCAACAAACACGTGAATTGAAGCCTTAAGGGACATTTCATTAAGTGGGTGTGTTTGTGTGCATGCTGTAAATGTTTATCAGTGTGTACGTGTGTGTGGGCACACTGGCGTGAAAGCTTTGTGCTAGTGTGAAAAAGTGCCTTCAAAAAAGCTGCTATCCAAAAAGATCTAAGAACAAATAGCCGCACAGGTAGCGGCTCTGGCATGACAAGTGTAGATAAGCGATTATGTGTTGGTTTCAGTGGAGCAGGTGATTCCTCAGCCTGCAGGCAGGGGGTGAGGGAGGCGGGGGGGTGAGGTAGGGGGCGAGGAGAGACGGCACAAACATCAAAAACTCAGCGAGCTGGGAGCTCCGGCTACGCCTTACAAGATCAATGCTAGGGGTTACATCTACAGCTGTTCTCACAGGAGGTTGTGTTGCTAGAAGGGTGAGAATGAGTCACAGCACTGATGCGGCGTGTTCATTATGTCCACTCCTGATCTGATGGGGTAAACATGTGACAACAAGAGGACATTCCAGAAGGTCACTGAGAAAGCAGGTAAGCAAAAGTTGTATAATGCATAGGCTTACACTGGTCTTCTCCATGATGTCCGTGAAACATTATGAGACATGGACTGTTTCAGCAGCGAGGAGAGACTTTTAAATCTGTTGGTTTTGCAGCTTTGACCAAGCGGTTTGTCTAAACCCTTTCCTGTCCTGTGCATATGTGTCGTATTCTCTAAAAGAAAATGTCCTCCTGCTTCCTTTTAACTGTCTAACGCAGCAATTACTGAGAAAAGTTCCTGGTAAAATTGAAAACAAAGGCTCACGTGGTTGCTGGAAGCGACAGTGATAGACGTTGAAAACAACTTCATAGAGAAACTCAATCGTCTTGTTCCTTCTTGGTCCGGTTCTGCTTTTGAAAGTCTTGAAAGAGATGTAGACACTTCTTCATAACAAGTTAAAACTCCTCGTGGTACGCTAACATGATGAAGACAGAGTTCCTGTGTGTTTTCAGTGTTTCTCTTGATGCAGCATGTAACTGTGTCCTGTTGATGAAGCTACAAACGTGCTGTCAGCATGACCGAACATCTTGCATCCTCCCACTGCGACAAAACTTCAGGCCCCCATGAATAATTTGTCCATCTGGGAGAAGTGTATTTAGCATAACTGACTCATCTATCTGAGCATACATCACAGCATCGGGTCGAGATTTCCACCGACACTCAAATCAACTTTTTGCAAATATTTTCTGGAGGATTTTACAGCCCATAGATTTAAAGAGACGTTATGTTTTTCAAAGTTCACGACTACATTAAATCATCCGCGAAGATGCCGCCCCCTGATATATGAACACCTGATCCATCTCAACATGAAAATAAGATGTATGGCTCTCACTTGGTTTCCATATGGCTGCAATGCTGGATAATTACTCCATAATTACCTTGAATGTTTGCACTCTGGACCATTTGCTTCACCAGCTGTCATCGCTGAGGCATCTGCATGATATTGCAGCGAGCGTCGGCTCACACCTTGGTCCCCCTTTGACCACAGAGAGCCACATGCTCATTAACTCACACATGAAAAGTGCAGGCAGCAGGGCCCCTAACTCCTCGTCAAGCTTATTTGTTCTTTACCTGCTGGTCCTTCCAATAAATGCCATTTCTTCATGACTTAATAGGATCTTTGCCGGCTCATATCGCTGGACTAGAGAAGCCATGACACTTACAGAGATTTAGAGGAAATGCAGAATTTTTTTACACAAATTTTCAAATATTAATGCTTTGAAAGCAGAAACCTGCAGGCTGAGATATATAGTGCAAACGAACTGCAGTTCCTGGAGTGTCCACTAGAGTCTGTCTCCTGCAGTGAGTCAGTCCCCATAGAGCCCCATGTTAAAATGTCCAACTTTACAGCTGCAGTTCCTCCAGTGTCCACTAGAGTCTGTCTCCTGCAGTGAGTCAGTCCTCATAGAGCCCCATGTTAAAATGTCCAACTTTACAGCTGCAGTTCCTCCAGTGTCCACTAGAGTCTGTCTCCTGCAGTGAGTCAGTCCCCATAGAGCTCCATGTTAAAATGTCCAACTCTACAGCTGCAGTTCCTCCAGTGTCCACTAGAGTCTGTCTCCTGCAGTGAGTCAGTCCCCATAGAGCCCCATGTTTAAATGTCCAACTTTACAGCTGCAGTTCCTCCAGTGTCCACTAGAGTCTGTCTCCTGCAGTGAGTCAGTCCCCATAGAGCTCCATGTTAAAATGTCCAACTTTACAGCTGCAGTTCCTCCAGTGTCCACTAGAGTCTGTCTCCTGCAGTGAGTCAGTCCTCATAGAGCCCCATGTTAAAATGTCCAACTTTACAGCTGCAGTTCCTCCAGTGTCCACTAGAGTCTGTCTCCTGCAGTGAGTCAGTCCTCATAGAGTCCCATGTTAAAATAAACATGTTTACAGCTGCAGTTCCTCCAGTGTCCACTAGAGTCTGTCTCCTGCAGTGAGTCAGTCCTCATAGAGCTCCATGTTAAAATAAACATGTTTACAGCCTGGTACAAAAACAGTTTGGGTCTCTAGAGCTCATTTCTCTCTTCAACTGTACGGGCTGAATGTTTATACAACTCACCTGTTTACATTATATTAGGGGGCGTGGCCTGTTTGAGTGACAGGTGGGAGTTGCTAGCTGTCTGCTAGGTGTCCCCTCAGCTAATTCAGTCCCTGACCTTTAACCTCTGGGCCGTGTTTGTGCTGTTGGAGATTTGTTCCTGTAAATATCAGACTAATAATCTGTCTCTCTGTGAGCTTTATTGGACTAACGGACAACAAGTCTGAGCTCCACTTTTTACAACCAGTCACATTAGAACATTATTTTATTTACATGTTAGCACTTCAGCTCCACCCTCTCGTCCACAAATAGATAGAAAACAAAGATGGTGATGGCCATAATGCTGAGCTCAAGGTTTCAGAAAGGTAGCTTGGCTGCATTTAATACCACAGTATTGGTCTGCCTCCCAGACGTGACAACAACAAGCACTGATTATCACCTGTAGTATCCTTTGTTTTATTTTTTCTGACAGATTTAAATAAGTGTGCATCTTTTGACCTTGAGGAGAGTCGTTGCTCCTTTATTTCAGTCGAGCAGGGTCTCGCCTTAACACTTGTCATCCTTCTTGACGTGCGGTCTCCTGTGAAGGCTTCTAGCCCGGAGCTGATGTAAGTGCCATCAATGATTACACCACAGTGAATGCTCGGTGAATGCTCATGATCTGCAGCTGCATAAGAAAGATTCTAATATTCAGATGATGCTATCCTGGATTCCCAAAGCATGAAAGAGTGTCTCCAAACAGCAGGAAAAACGTCATCTACGCTTCTGCACACAGGGCCACATATGTTCAGTGCATGCATTGTTATTTTAATGTTGTAAAAGTTGAGCGCTGCGTCTAGATTTGTCGTCTGAAAGATTGGATGTAAAGTTGAGTCTGACAGAGAGAGAAAAACAAACAGCTTTTGTACCTTCTGACTGTGTTTGGTGCTGCTGGATGATCTCAGAGGCCTCATATCTGACAGGCATATCTGATTCATATTTTGAAGACAGTGCAGTGGTCCAGGCGCAGGTGTAATCTGTTTGGATTTCTTGGTTTGCTGTCAAGACTGCAGCTGCATTTTCACCAAAGTCGATTCTCCAGTTGTCAGATAAGCCGTGCATTCATTTCTCAGAGCAATGCTGCTTTTTGGTGTTTTTGCAATTTGCATATGAGGGATTGCCAATCTGATGGCCTCATGTTTATCTCTGAAAAATCACATTAACCTGCGTAATCACTCACAAAAAATTCTGCTCTGCTCCCGAAGATTCTGCTTATGAAACATGTAGAGCAAAATATCTCTTTCTCTTTTCCTTCTGATCAATAATTCATCAAAGGAAACAGTTTCCTCGCGTTCACAACCTTATGCCAGAGAGATTTAACGTTGTGCATCATTCCACATAATGATGGTAAATCATCCTCTGCCTCTGAATAATATTTAAGTCAATAAGTCGCTTACATCAGCTGTGCAGGAGCACTCGTCAGGCTGGGGGGAGTGTGTTCGAGGGGTTGAAATCTTATCAAAGAATCAGTGGGAATCAAATAACATCCGGCTTTTGCTGATGTTTGAGGGAGTCGACGCACCGCAAACAACATTTAGGCAGAGGAATAGTTTGATATTTGTTCTATTGATTCTCAATTTGTGAGGCTTTACATATGTATACAGAGTGTGACTGCACACTACTAATCACACAGGCTGCGATTCAGATTGCCAATCATATCCCTTGTTATTGTGACAATCGTTGCAGAAAACTGATAATGTGTCACAGCATGGGGAGGGCTCTGCTAAAGAAATGCAGACAATCTTCTCTCTGAGAATGCAATGAAGAGGGAGATGTGCTGAACAATATCATTAGATTTCCCTGCAGTGCCGCTCGCAGCCGTGCCAGCCTGATTCTCCACGGCCTCTGGGGATCGGCTCTGCAGGGCTCCTCCAACCATCCGCTCTGTGTGAAACTATTTAACGCCCTTTTAGCACTTTGAAAGTTTACAGGAAATGTTGAGAGTTTCCAGAAATACAGGCTGGCAGAAACTTAAAGACAGTGCTTAGAGTTTGGTTGATAGTCTTATTGAAGTGAGCGGAGAACATATGGCTGCAGGCGGAATATGAAGCCACTTTTAGCAGGCACTTAGCTCCGCTTTGCACAGATACTGGAGACATGGAAAAAAGCCAGTCCAACTCATTACTTGATCAAAAATATTTGAACAAATCCTCTAAATTATACTCATTCACCCACAAACTCCTCTGTGAAAGCTGCAAGGTGACAAGAAGGACCTGTTCAGTAAGTCAGCATCAGTGCAGCCTCGCTGCTTGAGGGTTTAACGACCCAATCACACTCCACACTCAGAGGTTGTGGACGGCACACGTGAGCGTGCAAACGGAGTGGAACGTGGCCTGTGGTTAAGATGAACTCGTTCATTATTAGCCCGGTAATCAATCAGCTGTGCTCAAACTTCCCTCCTCTCCACCTCTACCTCTCTTCCAAACATGGTCACTTTAAGCTCCAGAAAACCAACAAGACGGCGCAAAGCAACACTCAAAATGCCAAACTCAACCCTCAAACAGGCTCGTCAGTAAACATATTCTCTTCCTCAGGTCGTCTTGACTACGGTCAACTCAGAGGTCGTTTAGATCGTGGATCTGGGGCTGGAGGAGTTGCAGAGAGAATCACCCCCATGATTCCCCGCCAGCCTCAACGTCATCTTTTGTTATTGTTTTGATTGAGAGCCCCCTGGTGGTGAAATGTACATACTGTCCCTTTAACAGTGTAAGGATGATTCTTCAAAAAATGATTATTAAATCTCTACCTGTGCAGGTCAGCTGTTTCCTCTTCTCTCCTACTCTTTATACAAAACTCACTCTTCCCTTCCTTCCTGAATGTACATTTTTAGTTTTAAGAGACAAAAACATTTTTTTCAGTTGATCTAACTCTCGTCGTCTTCACATAGGACAAAAGAGAATCAGTGGGCTGCAGCACTGACTGTTTGTGTTCATCTAATAACAACTGGACACCTTTCTGTTGAGACGACGTAACCTTGAGCTGTTTCAATAACTTATAGTTATTATCTTTCAAGACACAGACTTAGTGTGAGGCATTAGGAGACAAACTCTGTGGTAGAATAAAAAGTAGCTCTGCCCAAAGCTAATGCCAAACATTGAAAAAGAAAAGGTCACTGGTGCTGCAAGAAATCAGACTGAATCTGAAGCAGAAGGATTCAGAACCTGCTGAATGTAAAAGGACAATGAAGCTGCAAATACCCCAAGAGTTCAGTAAAAACACAAAGATACCTAAAAGCTTTGGCTCTATAATGATGATATTCTTTCAGGCTGCTCTCTGTCTGTAGACGTGACCACACACAGCGTATGTGCAGCTGTAAAGTGGAGGCTTTAACGTCTGTGTGTATGAAACTGAAGGTTACTCCAGCAGAGCAGAGGTCAGAGGAAATCACGCTGAATCAAAGCGTGAGCGTTTAATGAAAGAAATTGTGAGCCACACCTGAATGGAGGGTCTGAAAGTGGATGAAAGGTAATTATGGTTGATTAGAAAAAGTGCTTCTGGAGCAGAACTCTTACAGTCCCTTTGAGGAAATTAGATTTCACAGGATCAGCGTGACCTGGCCTTTAAACGGCTTATGGAGTTTGGCTTTCCTGCAGGACCACTTCCTCTTACCATGTGGAAGTGGTACGATTCCAGCACGTCTTCACTTCTGCAGCAATTAATGCTTCACTTTAACGTCAGCGTCGTTTGCTTTGACTTCAAGCACTGGAGCGATAACTCGAACACCACTTATCCTTCTTTCTCTGTAAAAACATCAATGCAGTTTTATCTTTGAACCTCACAGGCTGCAGAATGACCTCCGACTCTTAACTTAATTACAGATGTACACTTTAAATACTCCATGCTGACTGAATTTAACCAACACTTTCAAGCTCAGGTAACACTGCCCCTCTTCTAAAAGGCTGCTAAGGCTGCATTTATCCGTTTTATTTAATTAAACCAGGACGTGACGATTCATTATGAAAAGGCAAGTTCTCTCTTTCGTGGCCAAACAAAACAGAGACGTCGCTCACAGAGAGGAGGAGACGTTTCTTTAGAGTTCAACAACAATAAGAATCTCGACATTTTGAAATGTAAAACAGAGCTTATGGGGGATTCTTGGACAGCATCGAAACATTAACTGGTCTTTTATTTCTCCTCTTTGGACGGCCTTCCTTCAAAGCTGCAGAATCAGCAAGAAACCCAACACTAAAAAAGGGACATAAAACAAATCTGAGTCCATTAAGTCAACCAGCAGCAGCCCGCTGGAGGAGAGAGAGAAAATATTAAATTAATACAGGATTTGAAAATGAGACTGTGCAGACTCTGTGGGGAGAGCTTGTTTCTAAAGCATCAAACGTTCAAAACACGTCAAAAGAAGCACGATCAGACAGAACAGCTTAAAGTCTGATCGGACACACAGGTGCTGACAGGAAGTGATCAGAGGTGCTGACAGGAAGTGATCAGAGGCAGAGCACAACATTGACAGGGCATCGACGAGCCATCTAATGCTACCATCTTGTTAGCATTACAAGAGCAAGAAGATCGGCTGGCCAAAAAAGTTAAGTTGGCAGTGAGAGTGGCAGTAGAGGATTTGCTCTCAGGTGAAATTCAAACTCTCAAGACAATGATTGAAAGCACGAACACTGCCGTCGCAAAAGTGGGTGAGGATATCGCTCTTCAAGCCGAGCTAGGTAAGAAGCTACAAGGGAGGATGGATGCTAGCACGGCTAATATGAGAGCGGTCAAACACGATGTCTGTGGGCTTCAGAAAGACGTGCTGAAACTTAAACAGAAACTAGCCGAGATGGAAGATTGATCACGGAGATGCAACATCCGACTCGTGGGCTTAGCGAAGTCAGTAGAAGGGGAAAACGCTATTCAGTTTCTACAGGATAAATTACCCGAATGGATCCCCTCTCTAGTAGGAGAAAAGATTGAGATGCAGCGGGCCCATCGCATATATACTGCCCAGGACAAGTCCAACTGTCACCGGACGCTCATATTTCAACTTCTCCGATATCAGGAGTGGGAGAAAATCCTCAACGGAGTCAGAGCTCTTCCCTCAGCGCCGACACACCAGGCGTCATATGAGGGTCGAACCTCAACGCCGAGGCTAATGTTTTTCCCGGACTACAGCACGGAGACAGCCCAGAGGAGAAGAGCCTTTGATGCGGTGAGGAAACAGATCGCCAACAGAGGGTTACGCCCGTTTCTGAGCTATCCGGCAACCTTGAAAGTTAAGCATAATGGGACGCTGCACTTCTTTGATAGTGTAGCTGATGCTGAGAAGTTTATGTCTGCACTTGATCGATCTCCACGCACAACACCCAGGCCCAGCGCTCAAAATACCCCACCACTCTCGGCATCCTTCGATGGAGAAACCATGACGCTTTAGAAACAGTTAGAGGGTTATATCAGGCTGGTAAGCTTTGGAAATCCCTGCTAACGGTCAACAGGACCTGGAGCCATGGTCACTTGTAGTGATCTGTTGAATGGTAGTACTATAGTGTAGCAGGTTATCCTTAAAGGACGGATATATACACCTGTGACGATAAGCTATTTCTTTTTCCCCCTTAATTCTGACACGTACAATTTTATGTGATGAATAGAACATCTAGTCAAGTTAGGGACATTATAATTATTGACCCAGCTCAATGTGCTTGATTTGTTAAGTTGTTTATTTTATTTCATCCCTAACCCCAATTTCACAGCTTTGAATTTCTCTGAAACATCCTAACGGGGACGTGTGAAGAAATCTTATTTTATTGTTCAGTTTTTAATTTTTTCTCTTATTTTCTCTCCAACCAAAGAGAAAGTCTTTTATCTCTTGCGGATGGAACATTTTGTTCAAGAATTAATATGTTCATCGCCAATGCCTTGCTACTTAGGTAAAGTTTGTTACATTATGTTTACGTTTTTAATTTTATATGTGAAGTATTGCGCTAAGTGTAGATCTACATTACGTATCCTTTTGATGCTACAATCGTGCAAACCTGGTTATGAATAACCCTTTTAATGGACTAATATATTTATTTCATCAAAGAATCCAGCACATCAACTCATTCACTTTAAATTTGTACATAAATATTATGCAACACCATATAGGCGCTTCAAAATGAAGCTTCTAGACAATCAAACTGCACTAAATGTAATCTTGATGTTGTTGGTACATACCTCCATGTTTTCTGGGAATGTCCTTCAGTTTCCACCTTTTGGTCTAAGGTGACTAAATGTCTTGAAAATATCCCGAACAGCCCCCCCTACTGTTATTTAATGATGACTTTGCTCTCAGGGTTAAAACCAGACTGGCCTTCAGGAAAATTATCTTTGACTCAACTCATCTCACCTGCGGCAAAGAAGACAATAATACATTCTTGGTTCTCTGTTGAACCTCCATCGATAAAGGAACGGTTTAACCACTTTAGAGACATCTCTCTTATTGAAAGATCATCAGCTGTAATTCATAAGGCACGGGCGTCAACTCTACAGGCTTGGGATTTCCTTATTTCAACTCTTTCAGATCCACTTTTTCTTGACCAAAAATAACCGGTATTGTAAACAAAACGTAAACCTAAACTTTATGTGAAATTGTTTACTTGAATTCTTTTTGTTATTATTGTTTTTTTTTTCTGTTTATTTATTTTAGTTTTATTTCATGGGGCTGTGTGTAGGTGTTATTTTGTGTACATGTGTGTGTATGGGTGTGTGTGTATGCATAAGTTTATTCAGTATTTTGTCCTTTTTTATGTTTTTCCTCATCAATGGCGATCTGTAAATAGTTTGTATGTTTGATGATGCTGTCTTAGGTTTCTGTCATTGAAGCTCATATGTACATGCATCTTATGTAAAATTTCAATAAAAAGTTGATCACAAAAAAAACCCATCATCATCATCCTCATCATCACCCTGAAGGTTGTAGGTGTTCATAAAGAGCTGGGTCTTTAGCTTTTTCTTAAAGGTGCAAAGGGACTCTGCAGATCGAATGGAGTTAGGAAGTTCGTTCCACCACCGGGGGGTGACAGAGGAGAAGAGTCTAGTTAGAGACTTAGGACCCTGTTGTGAAGGTTGGATCAGACGCCTTTCATTGGCAGAGCGTAGTGAGCGGGTGGGAGTGTAGACCTGGAGGAGAGAGTTTAGGTTTTGTAAGCTAGCAGCAAAATTGAAGAGCAATTTGATGCAACAGTAGCAGGAGCTCGTTAGCCTGTTGTACAAAGTGGAGATAACGATGCATTAATAGACTGGCAAAGTGATGACGTATTTTTGTAGGCCAACCCGGAAGTAGCATCGCCATGGGTTCCAACGAGAATTCGCCTATGGGATTTTTGCATTGGATTTTGGATGATTGCAGAAAATAAGCTCTGTGGCTAACACAGGTTTCTGATGCGTAGGCGTTTTGTTCAGCAGGATAATCTTTACAAATGAACACCACTTTAATGAAGGTTGAAGCGTTAATGCAGCCGAGAGAAGTAAAAAGCTAACGTTATGCTACAAGCTAACTACACCACGGTCGCTTGATTTTGACGTCACTACCGTTATACTTCATCGATCTAATCAGCGGTTTTGACAAGCTAGCGAAACTGTAGCTTAATAAGTTGTTTATTAACCTAATATTCGCAAGAGCACTGAAAAACAAGACTAGAGGCTGTAAGACGGACTAGTGAGAGAGTTCCCGGCGTGATGACGTTTAATGTCCCCGACAACCACTGTAGTCTCATTTAGCCACTTGTTAGCAACCGCCGTTTTTAGTACGCGTAAAAACTTTAAAATTCACAAGTTGGGGTCTTATCCAACGTAGTTTATCTCGCCTAACAAAACGCCAACATCTCTTAAGCTTGTGTTAACCACAGACCTTATTTCAGGCGTCTAATCACAAACCCATTCAAAATCCCCATTGACTTTTAGAGTTAGGAACCCATGGCGCTAAAATGCTAACTTCTGGGTTTTAGGACTCATTCCTGTGGCAGTCTATAATATCCACATCATGATTGAAATGTTGACCTTTGACCTGTGTCAACACCAGAGAAACCCTTTATTCGTCTCACCATAAGCCGTTTATTGACGAGTCTCTGAGCGTTGTGATTTGAGTCAACAGCTCGTCAATACAAACTACCACACTACAGTTTGTCCACCTTCAAAATAAAAGCACTAGATGTCCTATTGTTTGAAAGGGGAATCTGAAATTCACAAAGAATGAAATATTTGACAGATACAGTGATGACAGCGAGTGTGTGAGCGTGCGATCATGCACGTGCGATGGAACATATCACGCTCACGTGCTGTTAGGACGCGGGGTAAGAGAAATATGATTTTACTTCTATAGAATAATATTTACATTTCTTATTTTCCAGTGTGACATCTGAGGCTTTATTTATACACCTGATTGAAATTTCCAGCACACATCAGTCTCTCAGGGACTGTTTCACCCAGAGGACCGGCACACAAGCTGTTCTCCCTGCAGAGGATCCAAGGTGATGTCATCAAAGAAGGAAGGTGCGGAAAGACGTATTCAGATCTTTGAATGAAAGCTGCACTAAACATTATCAGTCTAAATCCTGGATCAACTGGACGAGGGTAATGTGGGATGTGTTGTTCATTCTGTAAGATTAAGATTAAGATTTAAGATTAAGATGTACTTTATTGATCCCCGCAAGGGGAAATTCTGTTTTTACACTCTGTTAAATCATGCAACACACACATAGGCTGATTTACACACATGCACAAACATGATCCTATGGACATGCACTAATGGAGAGATGTCAGAGGGAGGGAACAGCCCACAGCAGGCGCTCCTGAGAGGTGGAGGGGGGGATTCGGTGCCTTGCTCAAGGGCACCTCAGCAGATCTCAGGAAGTGGTCTGGCACCTCTCCAGCTACCAGACCAATTTCCAGATTTTTTTTGATCCGCTGGACTTGAACCGGCAGTCAGGTTCCCAACCCAAGTCCCTACGGACTGAGCTACTGCCGCCCCGTAGTCATTAGTTATCATGCATTTTGGTATTTCCCAACTTTGATTCAGCGTTGAAATGTATATATCTGTACAGAAATGTGTAAACATTATATTAACATTAAGAGTCTCATTAAGCGTCCACAAATATTGGCGTAAAAATCAGCAGCAGCGCCGCGGAGGGGCTGAAGCCACCCCAAGGACAAAGCAACCCCAAAACATTTCTGTGACTTAATAACATTTCTGTCTCCTCTTTCTTTACTCCGATACCTGTCAGTGTTGATGAAGACATTAAAATACAAACCCAGTGTTTTTAGAGTAAAATAAAAAGCAGGTGATTAAATTCGACCAATGGCTCAGCAATCGTTAAACCTTGACCTTAATTCACTTCCTCTTAGCCAGAAGTGAAACTTTTACATTTTCTGCTCGTTTGACTTCAGTTGTTTGAGTATATCGTAATGGATCGATATATATTCCTTAAATGTCCACGTGGAGAGACTCAATTAAAAACTGCAAATGAGAGGGCGCTGGTAATCAAATCTGACCTGTGGCTGCTTTCCTGCATGTCATTCCCCACTCTCTCTCTCTCTGAATTCCAGATCTATTCACTGTACTATCTCTACAATAAAGGCATAAAAAGCCCAAAAATAAATCTACAAAAAAACAACAACTGCAAACGTGAGTGATGATAAAAGCACATTTGGTGATAGACTGTAAATATGAATGTTTGAAGCCTGAGTCACGTCACCCGTCTGTTCCTGCAGGGGGCGCTGGAGTCCCATCGATGGCGGTCTCCATGCTGGAAATGCTGTCTCAGCCTAACTTTCAGTCAACCTAACGACAGGCTGAGAGCTGGAGCTGAGGCGGGTTTTAAGCCTCCTGACAAACCGTTACACCACGCCCACCTGTCAATCAGGTCAGCTACACGCCTTATTGTGAATAACTATCAAAATCATCAAATCAAAACTGATGAGTCATCAAAACATTCACCCCCCGTACAGTGTGTGCTGATCGAGACATGAGCTAATCAGACCTATTTGGTTTTTTTAACCAGGCTGTAAACATGTTAATGTCTGCTGTAAAAACAGGCTTTTTAGAATGGGTGTGTATGTGACTTCCTGTGCTTCTGCAGCCAGCCTCTAGTGGACACTCGAGGAACTGAAGGATTTTACACTTCAGCATCGGCTTCATTTTTCAACACCAGAGGTTGCTGCTTGTGATGCACCTAGTCAGGCTCATAAAGGGGCTGTTAATTAACGTGTCCCTCTGACTTGTTTAAGTACGGCACTTTAACTTCCCACTTATGAAGAACAGAGGTTAACTATGATATGGTTGCTAAGGGAAAAAAGCTTTTTATAGCCTCTTTATTATCACTATCTTACCCCTTGTTTGATCTCTGAGGGGCTCCTCTGCCCGAATGCCAACTCACACGCCCCCTGTTAATTCTAATCAAGGTTAGAGACAAAAGCAAGCAGCCAGCAGGCAGAGAGATCCCAGCCAAACACCTCGGAGTCATGGCTCTGTTTCTTCCCCTCCACACTCTCTCTCCTCCCCCTCATGTCCCCCGTCCCTCCCTATTGTGAGACTCTTTTCTCTGATCTGCTGCCTGCGATGTTGGGCTACGGGCTCACTTGGATCTATCTGGTCCCACGGGGTCCCCTGTACCGTCGAACTCTCGCGGGGCGGTCCTGCCTCTTATCCTCCTTCAACCCTTCCCTGCTCAACAATACTCATCTGAAGGAAGTTCATCCATTATGTAATCCTGTTCTTAATTATTCATCATCCGCTGAGCTCCCATTAACACGCAGGCAGCTCATCTGTGTGCAGCGTGTTCGACATTAGTGATCCGTGTGTTTGCCACCTTTAAATGCTAATAGTTGTCACACTGTATGTCATACAGCTCCCCGCAGACGGGCTACACGACTCACAATTCATGCCAAGTGTTAAATCTTCTTGAAGTTGGTACTGTGAAGTGTGTGTGTATGTGTGTGTGTGTGTGTGTGCGTGCGTGCGTGCGTGCGTGCGTGCGTGCGCGCGCGTGAGTGCTTGCGTGCGTGCGAGCATGCGTGTGTGTGTGAGTGTGTGTAGGTGTGTGTGTGTGTGTTTGTGTGCGTGTGTGTGTGTGTGTGTGGTGTTTGAAGGCGTTGAAGTGTGTGGGAGTTTTACGGATTCAGACAGCTTAAGTAAATGTGAGTCTTTGTATAAGTACAGGATAAAGCCTGACGAGGTGTCCAGTATAAGAAATGTATTACCCGTCAAAGACACCTCAGACTGACGCCACTTGCTATGAAAAGATTATTCATTTATATTTTCATGCCTTATACAAACTGAATTTAAAGTTTTTAACACGACTATTTTCTGAAACATGAACTAATGCAAATGAAACTCTGTGCACTACTCCAGACCACTGCAGGGTTTTCAATAACTCAAGTTTCTCTCGATCGTTTTCAGCTTTCCTTTTCTTCAGCTGGGTCCGAATCAGCCTCGTTTTTGAATCATTTTAAAGGTTATGGGAAGGATTAAATGTCTTCACCCTCGCTTGTCTTCAGTTACGCAAATTATTAACAGTTGCAGACCGGCTCTTACTGCCATTATCCACATACTCTGTGCGCACCGCGGTCCATCAGCACAGCAAAATACGTCAACGTTCGTTGCCACTCTAGTCAATGATTGAGTTTCCACAGCGAGCATTGCGGTCTCCGGAGTGTGCCAGCTGCGTCACTACGCTCTGCTCTGTTTCAAATATGCTGTGAGTCTGTTTACGACGGCGCACGCTGCAAGCACCCGTCCAGCTGGACAGAACAGAACGACCCGGACAGGAAGTCAGACAAGGAAAACTGCTCCAGAAACTGATACAGTGGGGCAGGACGGTGCTGTCCGACTGAGCAAAACTGTGGCACTAATGGACCGCGGCGCGCCCAAAACATATTGGAGTCAAAGACGAGGTACAGTATGTCAAAGCTACACCAAATTAATTCACAACATAATTGAATAGAGAGTGAAAGATAAAGAAACTGCGATGCTCAAGCAGGGAGTGAGAACATAACAAGAAAGAGGGATTAGATTAATGAGGACTACACTGGGCCCAGGTTAGCTCATCCCCTTACAGTGACCCAGCCTTGAAAGGAACCTACATCAGGAAATAAACAACCAGCAAAACGGGAACACCTAGTGGTGTTGAGGGGTCGTCACATAATATTTTTATATTTTGGCCCACGATCCCAGTGAAGTGTTACGTTCAAGCTGTTACGCAGCCTCCCACCACTAGACGGGGCTGTAGCAACACTCACTGTGACCCTGGTTATTTGGCCAGGGGCCTGTACTACGAAGCAGGATTTGGGGTTAGTGAGGTCACTTCAGGGTTAACCCTGGGTTTTCAGTCCTACGAGGATGGTTCACTTCTTACCTGGGTTTATCACCACGGTTACTTACGCTGCACGCCTAACCTGCTCCGGAGCGGGTTACGTTCCAGATAAGAGATCAACCTGTGAAAATCTATGTCCACTGACCAATCAGATCTCTTGATCGTGGAGCTCTTATGTTTGGGTAAGTGAAGCCAGATAAGCCAAAGATACCCTGGGTATGTTGAACTGCTCTCCCCGCTCTTCTACCCGATGTAAACAAGCACAGCGAACATGTAGCATCTCGTAGTGGTTTGGCAGTAGATTGAAGGCTGTCAGGTTATTCTGTCTCATCATGTGGGCGTGAACATGCGAGGAGGACCAGTTGAAGTCCCTCATCGTTGTAATTTGATGTGAGCATGTTAAAAAGCTCCATAAATTATAAATGGAGAAATCAGACAGAGAAAGTTTTTCTCATTGTATCGTATTTGTTGTATCACATCACATCGTGTGTCTTAATGTTTGGTAATGTATCGTAACATGCCGTATCCTAATGTATTATATCATAGGACACTCTGGAGCCAATCAGAATCGAGTATTCACCCTGACTATGATATCAAAATCATTAACCCTTGTGTACTAATTACCCGTGTGTTTAGGAGGCCTCAGTGAACTATTCAACCGTACTCATATACAGGGATGTGTTTTTATCCATGTGCACAGGGTTAAAGCTTTCATTTAAACACACACACACACACTCACACACACACACACACACACACACGCACACCTACACACACTCACACACACACACACACACACACACACACACACACTCACACACACACACACACACACTCACACACGCACACCTACACACACTCACACACCTACACACACTCACACACACGCACACACGCACACCTACTCACACACACACACACACACACACACGCACACACACACACTCACACACACACACACACGCACACACGCACACCTACTCACACACACACACACTCACACACACACACACGCACACCTACACACACTCACACACACACACACACGCACACCTACACACACACACGCTCACACACTCTCACACACACGCATACTCACACACACATACACACACACACACACACACACACACGCTCACACACTCACTCACACTCACACACACACACACACCCACACACTCACACACACACTCACACTCACACTCACACACACACATGCTCACACACACACACACACACACACACACGCACACCTACACACACTCACACACACATACACACACGCACACACACACACACACGCACACACGCACACCTACACACACACAGCGTACACACACACGCTCACACACTCTCACACACACGCATACTCACACACACATACACACACACACACACGCTCACACACTCACTCACACTCACACACACACACACCCACACACTCACACACACATGCTCACACACACACACGCTCACCCACACACACACACACACACACACAGTTTACCGGACGTGACCTCTGCTCCGTCTTTAGCTGCTGTCTCATAATGTTTTGTGTCAGAGCGACTGGAGCCAAGCTGTGTGTCTGAATGTTGGACTCCCTCCAGGAAGTGTCCCGTTATTGATTTTTGAAGCGGTCTGAGTTTTAATAATTTTACTATCCTTCTTCATTAAACGGCTTCATGTTAGGATTCTGCGGCACACTGAGATGTTCATCAGTGTTTAAAGTTCAATCAAAGTGATATTGTTTTTGTCTCGAGCTATCTGTAAGACTCTAAAATATTCATTGGTTTCGACTCTTCTTCTTTATCATTTGAATTATTTAAAAAGTGCCGTGTGACCACATGAAGCCTGATCACTGATGATTGTGCCCCAACAAATCTCACCTTATTATCCAGAGGTCTTACTGGAAGATGGCGGGGAGTTTCCAGGATGTTTTGGGAGTGGGTAGACATTTTTCTGTTTCTTGTTTTGGTCAAAAATCGATAAAGAATTGATCTGTAAAACGCTGAAAAGAGAGGACCAAAGGACGACTGTAAAGAGGAGAGGAGCCTGTTTGATGTCAGAGACTGACGAAATGTTTGAACGGGACTGAAAAAAAAAAGCTTTCGGTGGTTGCCAAGTTTGTGCTCGCCTTTTAAGCCTCTTCTGGGTTTGAATCTCCGACACCGTTTTTCTGCATTTTAATGAAGCAGTTCCCTTTTTCTCTGTGTCGTCATGTGTGCTGTTGCTTTGTGTAAATGGCTTCTTCTTCGGTGGTCGACATGCGAGAATGTGCTGCAATGGCCGGAAATATTGGGAATCAGAGAAACTGGCTGCAAATTCAAAAACACAGAGTAGAGTAAAAGACAAATAGAAATATTCTGCAGATAGGGGTGCCTATTGGTTAGTGTGCATGCCCCGTGTACTGAGGCTGTAGTCCTCTAAGCGGGGGGCCCGTGTTCGATTCCGACCTGTGGCTCCTTTCCCGCTTGTCATTCCCCAGTCTCTCTCACTCCTTGGTTTCTGACTCTTTTCACTGTCCTGTTTGGTGAAAAACAACCAATGGAGAAAATAATCTTCAAAGATGATTTGGGACTTCTGTGCAGAACGAGCAGAAACAATACGACACTACACTATGCCCCGATAACTGGCTGGATTTAGCATCAACGGAAAGCTATCTTTCAATCAGACACCTTTTTTCAGGGTCATTATGGGCCTCGTGGTTAGTTCTCGCCCCATGTACAGAGGCAACAGTCCTACAAGCTGATGGCCCGGGTTCGAATCCGATCTGTGGCTCTTTTGCAGCATGTGATTCCCAACTCTCTCCCTGATTTCTGATTCTATCCACTCGCCTGTCTCTCTAAGAAAGGCGTAAAAAGCTCAAAAATGCTCCAGAGAGCTGCTGGCGTTTGTCGAGCCAGAGTACAAATCTCGGATGACAACAGCTACGAGAGTGGAAAAGATGTTTGAGGAAAGAGCAGCAGCAGTGAGGGCTGATTGGCAGCATGTCAACGAAGTGGCTCCATCAAACGTTAAAGGGATACTTCACTCGTTGAAACATGAATCTGTAGTGACATTGGGTCATATATGTAGTAGAAATGTGAAATAGATTTTGAATTTGGTGCCTTCTTGACCGAGAAAAGGCAGAAAGTGTCTTCTTGGCTCATGTTGATGAAAGACAACAACTCCCAGAATGCACAGCACCCAGGCTACTCCCACTGAAGCTACAGTGTATTTACAGTCTGTCTACAACACATACGGCCGTTTACTCAACTGATTACGAGATTTCTTCCAGAAGGAATTGGCATCTTAGAAATTCCTGGCAGCAAACGGACTCTCTGTCTGTGTCCATAGACAAACAGTGAGAGCACCGACACCACCAGTCCGCCCCAGCTCCGCTGGGTACAGGCAGGTCTTGTGCCCCGGCTGCAGAGACCTGCCAGACAGCTCCCGTTGCTCCATCAGCCTCAACTGCTCGCCGCTATATTGCGGCTCGTAGAGATAGCCAAGAACATCTGATTAGAGCACAAGACCTTCAACATCCCCTTCATCCATATCAGTTTGAAGTTGAAACATACTTTTTTCGCCATTCTAGGTTCTTCTCAGCGTTCTCCACAGAGCCTGTTAGCATAGCTTCCTAGCAAGATGGCAGACGTTAAGTTTCCATTCTGGCAGTGAGGTCCCGCCCACTGATGTGTAATAGGTCTGTAGCTTTAGTGGTTGAAAACATGATGAACTAGTGATGTAGTTTCTGCTAATCAAAGCAGCCTCCAATGACGCAATATGTCGATTTTTGCGTCATCGGAGGCTGCTTTTCAGAAAAGAAATACGGAGCTTTCCCATCTCAGGGGAAAATGAGGGCGGGATGCACGACCATTCAAAAATACTACCAGGTTTCTAATGATACAAAGCTTAATACAAATGGGTGAAGTATCCCTTTAAAGAGAGTCCTCAAAAACTGAAACCACTGAAAATTGTCAATCCATACATAGCGCCCCCTACAGGCCTGGAGTACATCTCCTGTGAAGACTGAATATGCAGTATTGTTCTGCTATATGCCTCTGTCTGGGTTTGTGTGTTTTCCACTCGGCATTGTTTAAGTAGCATGTTTTTATTTCCAGTGCATTTGTTTCAGCTTCTGTTGCACTTCTTTTTGTTTTTCAGCACGCTTCAGTCGTCATGTTGGATTATTAAATGTGTTTTTAAGTATCCGTCTTTTCTGAAGCTGCACCCCAGAGCTCCAAGAGAAATCCTTGTGTCTGTTGCAGCGGTGTGCCCTTGTCCATCACTGTCCTATCTCCCGTCTTTTAGCACCTGTTTGTCATTAAACTGTATTATTTTCATCACCTGCCTCTTTGCTGCTTTCTCCCGCTCATCGTGCACACATCTCTCTCCATCATCTTTCATTCTGAGTCTTTGAACTTAAAGTCAGGCGCTTTGGAAAACTGACATCTTCACCTGTGCCTGTTTGAAAGTTATCATAATATGTGTGAAATTGCCTTTCCCGTGACAGGAGAAGAGAAAATGCTGCTTAGATCCGACTATCAACAGGTACTCTCTGGGGAGATCGGGCTCAATGTCATTTAAGGAGAGACAGGCAATAATAAGCCGAACGGATTTAAGATGTATGAGGTTATTAATTCCAGATAAAAAAGTTCATTATAATAATGTATAAGAGAAATAACTCACAGAGGTCTGTATATTTCACCCAGCCTGGTTAATGTCAAGGTTATCAGTCTAACATTTAAATGAAGGACTTTCTTCACTCGCAGGAATGACTCTGATTTATTCCGCACCGGTGATGTTTCTTTATTATTTAAAACCACTGATATCATGAGTTCATATTTATGTGTTTAGTTGGAATGCAAAGAGAGCGTCTGATTCTTCTTCTCTGTTATGGAGTCAAAAATACAATTGTTTCTGTTTCTGCAGTTGAGGAGATTTCGGTGTTCTGGCTTTAAGGCTTAAAGGTCAGATGACGCATGTGGCCGGTGTCTTTGTGAAGTTGGAAATGGAAAAGTTGCGATCACAGTCTTCTGTGTAAAGAGGTCAGGTGAACGGTACAGTACCTGAAGCAGCCTGAAAGCTACACTGTCAGCTGAGATCAAGCCTCCGCTGTGCAGGCCTGTGGCTCAGAATAACAGCGCGCTCCTGTCACAGGGTTACACAGCGTGGGCAGGAGGTGCTTTTAGATTCATACCCAGGGACCCGCACAGGTCGGTCGACACTTCGAGTTTCAAGCCCCCTTACTTTTAGGGGGATCTGAAGGACCTTGAAGTGCTAAAAGCGATCAGCAGCGTTTGCGTCCATGTCCTCGGGCAGCAGAGGATGACTTATAGAGTCTGACGGCGACCTGAAACTGTCTGCTGGTGCAGGACATCCTGCAGAGCTCAAGAGCCCACCCGGGGCCTAAGAAAACCGTTTGACATGTTGCGGCCCCTGCTGCAATATTGATGCTCACTGCAACGTGTGAAAAGCTTTCTGAACGGCCCATCGTGGTGCGTGTAAGCAGGACTGACCTTCATCCTTTTGGGCCACTCAGACATATATGGCTTTGGGGAACATCTTGAAGGTTGTGTTTGGGCAGAAAGTGACATGAGGGGGGGGTTCAGGCAAAAAGACTAAAATCCTTCCCTCTTAAGGCAGGTAGCAGGTCACTTCAAGGCAAGGCAAGTTTATTTATGTCGCACATTCCAACAACAAGACGATTCAAAGTGCTTCACACAAGACATCAAGAAGCATCATGACAGAGGAAAGACAAGAATCATTCAAATAGAAAATAGAAAAATCACTAAAATTATTAAATCTGAAAATGTGTTCAAGTAAAAATAATTCAAATAAAATTAAAAATATAAAAAAGAATTAAAAGTGACAGTGCAGAGTGAGAGATTAAAATCTTATTAAAGTTGTTTAGTTAAAGGCAGCTGTAAACAGGTGAGTCTTTAACCTGGATTATAAAGAGCTGAGAGTTTCAGCAGACCTGCAGCTTTCTGGGAGTTTGTTCCAGATATACGGAGCATAGAAACTGAACGCTGCTTCTCCATGTTTGGTTCTGACTCTGTTCCAGATATAAGGAGCATAGAAACTGAATGCTGCTTCTCCATGTTTGGTTCTGACTCTGTTCCAGATATAAGGAGCATAGAAACTGAACGCTGCTTCTCCGTGTTTGGTTCTGACTCTGGGGACAGACAGCAGACCTGTACCAGACGACCTGAGCGGTCTGGATGGTTCGTAGTTAATCAGGAGGTCACTCATGTATTTTCGCCCTAAACCATTAAACGCTTTATAAACCAGCAGCAGGATTTTAAAATCTATTCTCTGACAGACTGGCAGCCAGTGTAAAGACCTCAGAACTGGACTGATGTGATCCATTCTCTTTGTTTTGGTGAGGACTCTAGCAGCAGCGTTCTGGATCAGCTGCAGTTGTCTGACTGATTTTTTAGGCAGACCTGTAAAGACACTGTTACAGTAATCAAGACGGCTGAAGATAAAAGCATGGACAAGTCTTTCCAGGTCCTGCTGGGACATGAGTCCTCTGATTCTTGATATATTCTTCAGGTGATAGTAGGCTGATTTTGTAATTGTCTTGATGTGGCTTTTAAAGTTTAGGTCTGAGTCCATCACTACGCCCAGATTTCTTGACTGGTCTGTGGTTTTGAGTTTTACTGACTCAAGCTGCGTGCTGACTCTTAGTCGCTCCTCCTTTGCTCCAAAAACAACAACCTCGGTTTTGTCTTTGTTCAGCTGGAGACCAACAGACATCTGTTGAGGATTTATCCTCTGGGACTTCATGCCAACTTGAAGGTTTTCATAAATAATCGTAGTCTGACCGTAGATTGAGGAGCGTGAACAGAGTTGTAGGATTATGTTTAAGAGCTGGTTGATTGCTGGACCTGCATGCAGAAATCTGTTTAAGTCATAAATAAAACACTGAACCCAATTGTTGCATGGATTTGATCTGCCTCTTTTGCCCTCCTCACCGACGGTTTTCCTGCGTACAGCTCACTGAGGACTGAGGATCTAACCGAGAATATGAACTCAATCATTATTCTCTGGATTTGAAGGGCTGCAGCACTTTCTGTCCTTTTCTCCACTTCTCCACTCTCTCATGGTACAAAGAGGCATTCTCTCTCTCTCCACAACTCCAAAGTTTTAGTTGTAAATTTCCACCAGGTGCATGATGGGAAATAATCTCAAAAGGAATCTAGTCGTACTCTTGAAGTTAGTGACCATGTAAGATCCCCAGTCCTTGGAAAATCTCTGTCTGTGACTGAATGCTCTGTGAGTTTCTGACCGATGTCTGTAGCTGTGAGAGCGTGTCAGACGTTAATCTTTAAAAAGTCTTTTTCAACTCTTAATAGTCTTCTAGTGTTGACGTAATTCGATTACCAAAGTCAAAGTCTGAACAGGATGAAAAATGATTGTACCACTCATCCCTCAAACGACTGTATTCTGATGACGATTCTGTAGCTGAGACATATTGAAGACTGATGATGGTTTAATGCTTTAAAAAAGCCCCAGTCTTCCTGCTTCATTTGTCTGTGCATTCATTTATTCTGATAAGTTTGTACCTAAGTCTGTTTCCAAATTGTCCATACGTTTTATGTGATTAGCTGGCTGCAGAACAACTCTTCCCTCGGAGACAGTAAAGATGTTGATCGTGCCGTCAAAGCCTGCAGTCTCCAGTCCGTTAGAATCAGCACCGACTCCTCAGGGGCCGATATGTGCAGCTGTGTATGTGGGGCAGCGGCCAAAAGAAGAACAACCTTACACATAAAAACACACGTCCTCAGAGCTCCCTCTTTCTCCGGAGGAAGACTTCTAAAAGCGCTGACTCCCACTCTCAGTTCAGGCACTTAACTGCCGAGGTCACACCTTTAAGAAGAACAAAGATGTCTGACGCACGCTGCCAGAAATGAAATGGATTGTGAAAGCTGGCTTTTGACTCGGCTTCACCTGAGATCCCCTTTGAGCACCTTAAATCCTCGGCCAATCAGAGGAGGAATGCAAACTTCAAAGAGAGGAGTAGGGATTTGATATTTAAGAGAAAATGATACATTTGAAGACCTGTCCATCTATCATTTCAAGATGTGCACCTTTCTGAAATACTCCCACACTTTGTGATGTGTGAGAGATATACAGTATCTGGAGGTGACTTTCTGCTGCAGAGCACAGTAGTGGGAGGCTTTTTAAAAATGGGCAGCAGTTTAGAAACTCTTCCTTTGATGAAGCCCAGGATACACATCTCTGAAGTGAAGTGAGCCGGAGAGCACGGTAACTTTCACACAGAGCCGGAGAACGAGAGGAGTTAGTTGAGGTCATTGTTAAACCCTGAAGTATAGGATCACAACAAGAGATTTGGTGCAGGAAAAAAAAATCACGTTGCAGGTCCAACATTTTCAGAAACAGAGCCACAGGGGGAAACTCGTACTGTGCTTTAAAGTTTCTGGTGTTCAGAAAGAAGAAAGAAACTGTGCTGTTATTCTCCTGCAGAAACACGATGCACAAGATCCTCCTGGCTGCTCGCACTTACAGTTCACTTACAAAAATTATTCAAAGCAGCATCAGCTGTCCGCTAAACTGTGTTTGCATGCTTTAAACCCCGATCCTCATGTTTAAACACACGGCTCGTTAAAGAGAACGGTTTTATATTCTAAGGATGTATGCAAAAAAAGCATCTCCTGTGTTGTGTTTGAAGGCAGAAGTCTTAATCTTCGGCTCCCCGTCGTTGCAGAGCGAGCGGCCTGTTTGTTGGCAGCGCTGTGGTGTCAGTCGGAGTGATTTCTGCTAACTGTGTTCTCCTGTTGGCATCAGACGAAGCAGGAGGGAGACGATAGAGACCTCAGCTGAGTGCTGGAGCAGCCGGCAGAACAGAAAAGGGGAAATCAGTCTGCAGGACCTTGAGGGAAAGCCCAGATAAGAATTTTGTCTTATCATGAATCCCACAACTGAATAATTCATACGCCACAATTATATTCTGTCTCTTATTTCATTCACAGTCGAACGTGGGCGTGAAAACAGTTCTTTGAAGTTTGGGATTGTTGGCTGTTGGCTCAGGGAAACAAGTTAACAAAAACATATTTGCATTAGCAGTGGATGCTGAAGCAGCCCGCTCTGATTACAAATGACAACTCGCTCTCATTGTCCCATAATCACTCGGGACAGGAGGTTTTTTTCTGAAATAATCAGACAATACACACGGACCAAAGAGAGAGATGTGATTTATCATTTGTTTTTATTATGAATCTTCTGCTGTGAAAGCTTTGTCAGACTTGATGTTAGGATTTAAACAGTCCAAACACAATCAGAGAGGCTTCTATGATCACAGATGTTGTTTGTCCTACGTTGAAATAATGATGTTCAGTAAAAAAAAAAACAGCATTTCAAAGGTAACAATCAGTCTTGTCATCACTACAGCCTGCAGTCTTCTCTGCACGAAAAGCCAACAACAATCCTGACTCTATGCACGAGCCGGCACAAAAAAATCACATGTATGACAAACAGTGAACAAGCTAACAGTCCAGGTATGGTTCTCACAGACTCAGGACAGGAACTGCAGCTGTAAAGATGGACATTTTAACATGGGGCTCTATGAGGACTGACTCACTGCAGGAGACAGACTCTAGTGGACACTGGAGGAACTGCAGCTGTAAAGATGGACATTTTAACATGGAGCTCTATGGGGACTGACTCACTGCAGGAGACAGACTCTAGTGGACACTGGAGGAACTGCAGCTGTAAAGTTGGACATTTTAACATGGGGCTCTATGGGGACTGACTCACTGCAGGAGACAGACTCTAGTGGACACTGGAGGAACTGCAGCTGTAAAGTTGGACATTTTAACATGGAGCTCTATGAGGACTGACTCACTGCAGGAGACAGACTCTAGTGGACACTGGAGGAACTGCAGCTGTAAAGTTGGACATTTTAACATGGGGCTCTATGGGGACTGACTCACTGCAGGAGACAGACTCTAGTGGACACTGGAGGAACTGCAGCTGTAAAGTTGGACATTTTAACATGGAGCTCTATGAGGACTGACTCACTGCAGGAGACAGACTCTAGTGGACACTGGAGGAACTGCAGCTGTAAAGTTGGACACAACTATCTTGCAAAAAAAGAATTGGGAACTTCTTCCAAAGTTTAGATTTTTATATTCCAACAGCTAAAGGCTAAAATAAGAATGAGAGTGATTTGGTGTTTTTTTGGGCTGCTGTCATCCCTCAGACATGACTCATGCTCATACTCAGGGTTTCGTCTCCTTACGTTCACACACAGCCCTTTGTGATGCCTTCAGATAAAGGAATGGCGCACTAACACCGCTGTGTGTTGTGTTCAGCTTGTTGTAGTTCTTTATTGTTATCTTACATGTTAGCAGGGATTATGTACTCTCTCCTCCTGCGGCGTGTGAGCACTTAACAACTACCCAGTGGGATCTCGTACTTTGAGCCTGTAAACACAACAATTTGCATCCTGCTAAATTCTTCTGTCATCATCTTTAAGTGGTGCAGTGAGATCCGTGCTTTGATAAAAATGTCTCAAAGCACAATCACATCAGGCGGAGCCAGGGGCGGTCCCTGACTCCAGGGTCCAGAGGCAAAAAGCCCGTTGAGGCCGTCGGCTCTTTACTAAGTTTGTCCTTCTCCTCCATCCTTAAAAAACTGACCTATTTATGTGAGGAGGAAGTCTTTGTGCAGTATCAGCTGCTGAATTTGTAGAGTGTTGTCATACAGAGAAACAGGCTGTGAGATGTCTGCTCATGTTGGGCTCATTCTTTCCTTTATAGACCGCTGTTCTGTCTGCATCGTCACTAGTCTGTACTTAACGCAGAGAGGTAGTAAAAGTACACAAAAGCTGTTCTCACATCTGCACTCCTGAAAATTTCTAGATCATTTCTCCTGACCTGGCTGTTCACACATGCTCCTCACAGCGGGAGACTATCCCTGTCAGACAGGAGGGGGGGCGGGGTCTCCTGAGGTCAGACGTGACTTAAAATAGAGAGAAGCAGAAGAAGCGGACGAAGCAACAGAGTCCTCTATACGACGCTATGATGAGAATATTTGTCTTTCTATCAATGCTACGTGTAGTTGAACAGAATCACAATCTGAACTAAAGAGTGGAGAAGAACATACTGGAGAACAGGAAACAGAATGCAGCAGGTTCATTAGAGCACGGAGATCGTAGAGGTGGCGTGCAGACAGTCTATGGTCGTGCAGCGATCACAGGGAATAAACGTCACCACCCCCTCCCACTCGCTCGAGGTGAATTCTCCTGATTATATCCTGCTGCGTTCTCACATCAGCTCACTCTGACTTTCTGCAGAATAAATACGAGGAGGCTGGAGGAGAAACTCCGGGTGAAGAGAGAAACATTCAGCTGTTTGCGTTCACACATGCAGCTCACCCTGGAGTTTTTCAGGAGTTTTCTGCTGGTGTGAAAGCTCCACTCAAGATTTACAGATACTTGTGTGACAGACTGTGGTGGAAGTGTTAGCATTGCTTCATCTTGTTTCTTACAGTAACCGGCTCGTGAAAAACTCCCTGAAGTTCAGCTCGTATTTGGAGACTATTAAACTGAAATCAATCTAACTTTAAATCAGAGAACAACAGAGAGAACATAATGAACATTAAGGGCCTGTGTCCATTAAGTCATGCACTCATGACTAGAATTTCTGAGTGCTTCTCATTGGTGTTCTGACCCTGGGTCATATTGTTTATTGATCATGTTTATTTTGGTAAATGTGCAGCTCCGTCTCTGCTCCTGCAGTGACTGTGTGACTACTAAATATCCCCCAGATATGTGTTCAGTCCGTCTCCGCTCTGCCACGGCATCAGAGATGGCGTTTTTACTTTAGTCAATGTGTGTGCTGTCACTGGCTCCACTGTGCTGCGGCCCTCTGCAGCAGATACACAAGACTTTTTGCTTGATGCCAAAGCACGGCGAATTAATTTACCACAGAGCAGATCGAGCGGGACAGGAAGATGTCGGTGAGCGACAGGGAGAACTCAGAGCCACATGGCTGAAAGTGAACATGGCCGACGTCCACTTTGTTGATTCCACCTAAACTGCAGTAAAAAGTTCAATCACTACTTCTACTTTAAGCTCAATCTAAATATCAGTGCATAAAAAGCATGTGTGCTTTTGCCTCCTCCAGCTGTGGTGACATAAAGGGTTAACTTTCTGCTCTTTCACAGCCAACTCATTTACCACGAGTGTGAAGGCGGCCTCATTCATCAAGAAGAGTGAGCCCAGCGTTACTGTTATGTTTCTCATTTCACACACACATTACAGCCGGCCGCCGCCTGCGCTCACAGTGATCGCTCTCTGGCGAGCACTCAGACACAATTTAAAGGTGCTGTCTATTTGTAATCTGCTGGAAAGATTGCCACATGCTCGGATACAGTACAGCAGATCAATCCAAAGCACAACTCTCCTCCTCCGTAAACTCTCTGAACACCTCTCCACACTGATCACACTTCAAAACACTCACAGCCAAAGATAAGCTGCTCCGCTAATTAAGAGTCTGCAAGCTCAGCAAATTAAATGAAATGATTTCCTTCGTTTCGGCTCGATGTGTTACTTCCTGCTTTTTGAATCATCTCAGGTGTTATCATTATTTCTGCGTGGTTTGGGTTGTGGTAGTGATAAAGAACATATGTGACGGACACATAGTGTCAGGGGGACGAAAGTGAAGCCCCCTGAAGATGACGACCACAGGACAAGATGTCCGAGTAAAACTGCAGGATCAAAGTTTTACCTTCACTTTAAGGTGGTCAACATTTTCGATAAGTTTTGATCCCATGTGTTTTAAAAGGGTATATTCTCCATTATTTATTTTAAGCACCAAAGCTTTAAAGGAAGAATGTGTTTGCACCTAGAACCTCTCAGCTCAAGTCAGACTTCAACTAAACTCATCTTTCCATGTATACATGTAGATGCCACTTCTGAGCTTCTAGGCGGCCATCTTGGAGAGGGGCCACAGATCTTAACGAATTTAAGTCTAGGATTGCAGGACACCTGTCCACAGTTACAATATTCTTTAAGGAGCAATGAATAACTCTGACACCTAGTGTTTAAAATGGGTACTGCAGTCCAAATTCAAAACATTACAGAGAGCTGTCTCCCCCCGCCCCCTCCTCTCTAGAGTGGATGCTCACGCAGGTCACCATGTGGTGGACACTGAAGCTTCAGTGTTTATCCAGCTCTGCATCGGTCTGTAAACCTTTCTGCGTTCTAACCTCTCTCCATTTTTCAAAAGCATCTCCAATATTGATCCTAGTTTGAGCACGTTTCTGCTCGTGGAGCTTATTAGAAACATGCAGAGGCTTTTTAGGTCGGGTACAATCACTTCTATCTGAACCAGTTCTCTTGCCCGCTTCCATCGCTGCAACACCTGTTGGTTTGACCTGATAACTGCTCTCATATCTGGCAAACCGAGGGGCGTCCAAAACGGCCGTGTGGGGGTGCCTTAAAACCGCCTACCTTCTCTGGTCCAAACAAATCCAGACCATTCAGGACCAGAATCTAAAGTTAGAAGGAGGACATACTGGCTGCTGCATTGTTGTCAGAGAAGTAGAGGAGGAATCTGATTCACAGTGAACATCTGTGACCTCGAAGATTTTCATCTTTTGTTTTGTAATTTCAGTGTGTAGATCTGATTATGTACAGTTCTCTGTTTATACTAAGATTTAAATCCATCACGTCTTCGTGTTCTTCCATATGAGAGTAACTCTTTTACAACACAACAGTTTAAATGATGTCCCGAGACTTGATCTAAAATGTTTTTATCTTTGTAGTTGGATAAACCCAGCGGTACAGTTACTGTTTCATAGACGGTGTGTTAGAGAGAAAACTGTCAAATGTTCGTATTATCTTCCCTCAGAGGAGGACATAATATACATCATTTTACTGAGCAGATCTTTATGATGTCATAAAAATCAAATCTGCATCCTAATTTCAGTTGTGACTCAGACTAAAAGGAAACGGGATCTGTTCCAAACTTCATTTCTTTTAACCAGCGAGCGCCGAACCGTCGTGAAAATCCCTCAATTCTGCATCACCAGCTCTTTATGGAGACACAAAGACGGCGAGGAACCTCCTGTGAAAAGAGGTTTCTAAGAACGAGGATATTTAATGTGTATTTGCACATGAATGACACTGACACATTCCCATTCAATCAAGCCAACGTGTTTTCTTTTTTTTCACAGCCTGTTTATGGAAAGTCTCCTCACGCTGAGCACATTCACATTCAGAGCAGAATCAAATCTCCCTCTGTTTGCTGCTCGCACATTTTCAGTCACAGCCGCAGAAACAGACTGTGGAGGATGCTTGGAGAGGATAATAGAGGAGAGTCGGCCAAGGGAAATGAGGAAGTGATGGAATGATTTGATGAAATCCTATTAGAACATACAGCATGCAAATCAGGAGGGACGTCACTCTGCCAGCTCTGGATCTCATCTTGATCTCACAGAACATGAACTCTGCATCGAGCTCATTCACTCTCTCATCCGTTCAGTGCAGCTCCACTGAGCTCTGAAGAATGGAGCATATTCCCCTGACGCTCCTTGTGTTTCTACCACGGACAATGCAGCTCACAAAGACCAGAGAGATGCAGCACTGGAATCCATCTGCATGAATATGAGTTACAGAGAAGAGAGACAAGCACGATTGAAGCTCCTCAGGAGTCCTTTAGACCGACAGCAGTCCTTCATCAAGAGTCGTCAAGATACCACATTTATACACTTTGATACGACACTAGTTCAAATTTAACAAAAGCCACATCTGTTTGATACCACGGAAACAAAAACAGAAGTCTTAGGCACCCAATGAGTGTGTTCACATGGACTTGAGTATCCCTCTTGTGAATCAGATCCTTGTTCTGATCATATCCAGGATCTGGTGTTTACCTCCACACACACAGAAACCTGGTTCTTCATCTCCCTGTACACATGATAAGTACTCGTATCCTGCTTTATGATTACTGCATCTTATTTGTGCAAACGCTTGTGATGTTTATTTGTTACAACACAAACTGCAGCAATTTAGAAATCTGAGAACAATGAGAGCACTGTGGCTTATTGTGGGCTCAGCTCTATTAAACGCCAACATAGTGTGCGTGCAGATATGGCGTACCCACCTCATTTTACAGGAACTGGAGAAGAGAGCAATAGCAAGTGAGACGCTCTTGTTGATGCTGCCATGTTTGTTTTGCTGATACATCACTTGGCTGAGGCGGCGCCTGTGCAGGTAGGCAGCAGCTGTCAGAAACTGCAGAAAGGCGTATACATGCCACAGTGTCCCGTTTTCTCTCAGAGTTCTGTACGTAGCAGAATCAGGTTTCTCGTTTCTGAAATCAGGAGATGATGTTTAGGCTACATGCACAAAAACAGGGTACTTAAAAAACACGATCTAAACCGGCCATACAGGGTCGCCCATAGAGGGGGAGAAGGGGAAAGCTTTCTGGGGCCCAGCCGCATTGGTGGGCCCATTAAGGTTACGTAAAACATTGTCCATCCTAAATTTTAGCAATATACCATTTGTTTCAAGCAAAATACTGTAAAACAGGAAGAACCTTTTTTTTATGCAACGCTGTGGGCAGTCCATTGAACTTAACTATTAGGCCAGTAATGCTGGACTGCGTATTGCTATGCCAGGACCTGCAAAGAAGTCCGGATGCCAGAAAAGAATGCGAGGGGCACCTGACCCCAACAAATAACTTGCTGATGAGCTTTTTTTCAGTCAGCTCCAAAAGCTGATCTGAGTCAGACTGAGGAGGCGGATGTTTGGCTAACGCTGCTGATCCAACTCGCACCTATGGATATTATTAAATGACATCTGTGGAGGGCCCATTCAGCAAGCCTTTCAGGGGCCCAGTCGTTTCTGTGGGCGGGCTGGTCCGTGTAAACGCATTCAGTGTGGGGTTATTTCTTTTTTTCAGTCATCAGAAATTGCAGGGAAACTCCTGCACACAGTCTGAGTTACACAAAAGTGTTTTCAATTGTTTTGTGCAAATTAGACGGAGTGCAGGAGTCTGCATGCAATACTTGTCGGACTCATTCTTCTCCTGCACACCTGTCTTATGAAATAGATGTCGTTTTAGACATTTACATTATTTACATTCAGATTTGTCAGAGTGACGAAAGCGGCACAGAGGAGAAGTTCCTCGCACACACAGAGCTCCTCCTAATGAGTGCTTTAAAGCCTCCCTGGTGATTAAGAGTTGTAGCACTACATGTTTTCTTCAGTATTAACCCAGATATCCAAAATGGCCGCCTCGGGGTGCGTTTGATTGCTCCTCACCGATCCTTTGAACTTCTCTCCAATCAGAGGAGCCCAAACCTGGCTGTTTGAAATCAAAAAGGTATCTTTCTTTCACAGAACTTCCTGAAGTGTCCTAATGAGGAACAAGTTCTTGTCCTGGGATGACGTCTGTAACTCTGATGGTCTGAAATGTGTATCTGCAGCTCTATGGGACACCGCTCATCACAAATAGTATTCAGCAGCTGAATGTATGAAAGCATGAATGTTTTTTATTTAAGTACTCTTACAGAAATGTCCTCTGCAGTGAGCTCAACGTTAAACGATGTATTTCATGAATAAAACTGACTTATTACCGACTCTGCAAGGAGGAAGAGTTCCCATAATGTTCCCCCTTCATGCTCTATCACAGACCATTACAACTTCTTCTTCTTTTATTTGCTGTTACGGCGAAACTTCACCTGGAAAATAAATACAGAGGAATAATCGGGGTAATCGCTGATGGTCTGGTCTGCATCTGAACACCTTATAGCAGTGATTCTCAAGGGGTGGGTCAGGACCTCAAAGTGGGTCGTGGAGCCGCTTTCTGTGGGTCGTGAATGTAGTTCTGTCACATGGGCTGTGTCCGAAATCACTCACTGCTCACTATATAGTGAACACGGTTTTCTGAGTGAGCATGATCATACCCTTTGTAGTCCACTCATTGTATCCCACAATGCATTGTGAAAATTAGTGTACAACCATAGACTTTAATATTAATGTTTGAAGCCTGAGTGACGTCACCCATCTGTTCCTGCAGGGGGGCGCTGGAGTCCCATCGATGGCGGTCTCCATGCTGGAAATGCTGTCTCAGTCTAACTTTCAGTCAACCTAACGACAGACTGAGAGCTGGAGCCGAGGCGGGTTTTAAGCCTCCTGACAAACCGTTACACCGCGCCCACCTGTCAGTCAGGTCAGCTACACGCCTTATTGTGAATAACTCTTATCCTTCATCAAATCAAAACAGAGCCGTTTAAAAATAAATCAGCCCCCGTACAGTGTGTGCCAGTGATTACAATAACTGATCAGACCTATTTCGTTTTTGTACCAGGCTGTAAACATGTTTATTTATGCTGTAAAAACGTCTTTTTTGGCTGTTGTGTGTATGTGACTTCTGGGGTTCCTGGAGCCACCCTCTAGTGGACACTCGGTGAACTGCAGGATTTTGCACTTTCTCATTGGCTTCATTTTTCAAGATCAGAGGTTGCCACTTGTGTACAACCTATGGTCACTATCCAAGCAATATATCCCATCATGCATTGTGGTTTAAAATATTTTTGACTCAACTAAATTTTATTGGTTGAAAAATTGCAGCAATTTGTATTGTGATTTTTCATGTAGGAGTTGATTGTGGGTCCCGAGTCATAACCAGATAAAAGGTTAAAAATATGCAGAGCTGAAAAGAGTAATTTCTTGTAAACCTGTCAACCCTTTTTTTCAAAAAAGGCAGTACAGAGGGATGAAAAGCTCTCACTCATCAGCTTATTTTAAGAACAAAGTTTCTGTATGCTAACGGTTTGCCCTGTGAGGAGCAGCACCAGAACTTGACGTTTCCATCACGACTGAAAACATGAGACATTTTCTGGAGACATATGAAATTGGATCTTTGAAGGCTTACTGAGCTTTTCATTTTTGATGTGTGGTTTAAGGTTTTCAGTGTTTTGATTCTCGAGGGAGGACTCAGGGATGGAGCCAAATTCTTCTCCAACACGGCAAAGACTTTAGTCGCCCACCTGCCTCCATCTTGACTCAAAGTGTTTAAAGGTGGGGAGCCGGAGAGGGATCAGATTCATGTCGATCCAAAATGTAAGCATCAGCAATGAGGAGGATGCTGATGCTGCTTTGAGAACCTGTTTTGTATTGCTAACTATGAGGCCACAGCTAAAAATAATAATAATTCAACATATTATTCAAAATATTTTATGTGACTTTGAAAACACAGCTGCAACAAACCTTCCTACAGCATTCCTGAAGAAGTCTTATCCCCTGATTTAAAGGATGCACACAAATCATCCTCAAAAACTTGGCAATATGGTCGTGTCTAGATCGTCTGCTTCTTCCGTTGAGTCAGCATCGATAAGCGCAAGCAAAACATGGCATAGCAAGGGGAGGCAACATTGTGATGCTAATTGTGCTCACATGCTCAACAGAAAGAGAGCAACCTCATTGTTAGTGGACCAATCAGAGAGCCAACAAAGTGTCAGTCGGATGTCTCAAAAATGTTTGCTGGTTCTTTATCATTGCTGCTATGTTATATTTTTTTTGGAGCCAGAAGTGAACCTGTTTGGACCAGAGGGTGGAGCTGGAGAGGATCGAGGGGCTAGCGATGCGATTAATTTAATATTTACAGGAACAAATCTCCAAAAGGCTCCAACGGCACAAACACGGCCCAGAGGTTAAAGGTCAGTGACTTAGCTGAGGGGACACCTAGCAGACAGCTAGCAGCTTCCACCTGTCACTCCAAGAGGCCACGGCCCCTAATTCTACATCCCTTTAAGCCTTAATATAATGTAAACAGGTGAGTTGTATAAACATTCAGCCCGTACAGTTGAAGAGAGAAATGAGCTCTAGAGACCCAAACTGTTTTTATACCAGACTGTAAACATGTTTATTTTAACATGGAGCTCTATGAGGACTGACTCACTGCAGGAGACAGACTCTAGTGGACACTGGAGGAACTGCAGCTGTAAAGTTGGACATTTTAACATGGAGCTCTATGAGGACTGACTCACTGCTGGAGACAGACTCTAGTGGACACTGGAGGAACTGCAGCTGTAAAGTTGGACATTTTAACATGGGGCTCTATGGGGACTGACTCACTGCAGGAGACAGACTCTAGTGGACACTGGAGGAACTGCAGCTGTAAAGTTGGACATTTTAACATGGGGCTCTATGAGGACTGACTCACTGCAGGAGACACACTCTAGTGGACACTGGAGGAACTGCAGCTGTAAAGTTGGACATTTTAACATGGGGCTCTATGGGGACTGACTCACTGCTGGAGACAGACTCTAGTGGACACTGGAGGAACTGCAGCTGTAAAGTTGGACATTTTAACATGGGGCTCTATGAGGACTGACTCACTGCAGGAGACAGACTCTAGTGGACACTGGAGGAACTGCAGCTGTAAAGTTGGACATTTTAACATGGGGCTCTATGGGGACTGACTCACTGCTGGAGACAGACTCTAGTGGACACTGGAGGAACTGCAGCTGTAAAGTTGGACATTTTAACATGGGGCTCTATGGGGACTGACTCACTGCAGGAGACAGACTCTAGTGGACACTGGTGGAACTGCAGTTTTTGGAATGTCGACATTGGGTTATTTCTCAGGCCTGATGTTTCTTATTGATCAGCGTCTGCCCTCTCCACCCTCCTCTCTTTCCTCTGCAGTCTCCACAAACATCAACTGTTTGCTGATTGCCTGCGCGTTGCGTGGTTCTTTCCGAGCAACTTTTCTTTTTTCCTGTTTACAGAGACATGGCAGGCATGCAAACAGAATCTTTTAAAGGAACAACTATTCCACCCTGTAGGGAAATGTGTTGAACTTGACAGAAACTGTTTTAGACCCGATTTGCTCTCCCTTTCATGAGATATAATTACTCACTGTTATAAAAACACACCGAGCGTACAAAGACTGAATCATGAAGTTCTGAACAAACTAACTTTGACGGTTGAATGTTTGCTCTTGCTTCAGGCCCTCTAGCTCGTCCGTCAATACTCATTGATCTGTGCTTAAAGGATGGATGGGCACTTTAAGGAAAGCTGTGATGAGGATTGCTGCTGTTTTTCTGATACCACCCACACTGTATTGGAGGAATTTGTGCTTATTGCAGGATAAAGCAGTTATTTTATCTCTCGTCCTTGCTTTGAGGCGCCCTTCAGCAACCACTGAGCTGTGACAGGAAGCGTGCAGCACATCCTGAATGTCATTGGGCTGTGCTTTGACCTCTCCTTTGTCAAAAACTTGTCACAGACGTCTCTCCCTGCTCCGCCCGTGGAAACTTCACAACAGCACGGGAACCTGACAGATCAGATCATAGCGGCAGAGCAGAACAGGAACAGGGAAAGGATCACTTTGCAAACCCTGCCCCGAGGGCCCAAACAGAAAAACAACTCTGACTTTATCTTGTTGGTGAGCTCTGAATGTCAGGACTGCTTCCTGACCTCTGTCAGGACTAAACACCGTCAGAATGAAGCTGTGCTGCGGTGTGTGACCTGTGCAGCACACGCTCAACAATAAAAGTAGCACACATTTAACTGAGACTGATGTTCTGGGGCTTGTGCCGAATATAGCTCGAAATAAACTGAAAATATTTACTGGAGCTGTCACTGTAGATACAGTAAAGCTGACAAAACAAGCAGGCTTTTACTGTCAAAGAAGAAAATGTGCCTCTGAAAATGTTCTGCTTTTTAGACTTAGTTCAGTAATAAAACAAAAAGATATATTGATTTTGACTACTTACTCCATATGAAGCCTATATGATCCATGCAGCCTGTCTGCTTATTTAATTACCACAGGCTACAAAATACTGCAGCTAATTAATAATTATATCAATGCTACGTGTAGTTGAACAGAATCACAATCTAAACTAAAGAGTGGAGAAGAACATACTGGAGAACAGGAAACAGAATGCAGCAGGTTCATTAGAGCACGGAGATCGTAGAGGTGGCGTGCATAGTACACTTTGTACACCATGCAGAACTTACAAGATATAAACGTCACTCCCCCTCCCATTGGCTCGAGGTGAATTCTCTGGAGAATATCCTGCTGCGCTCTCACATCAGCTCAATCAAACTTGCTGCGGAAAAATACCAGGAAGCTGGAGGAGATACTCCACGTAAAATCCTAACAAAAAATGCATTCACACATGCAGCTCCTCCGACAAATATCAGTTTTTCAGGAGTTTTCTGCAAGTGTGAAAGCCCAATCAGTCAACTCCTAATCCGAGGGTTTGATCCCCAGCTCCTGCAACCACATGCCTGATGTGTCCTTGGCCAAGACACTTAACCCCAAGTTGCTCCCACTGCTTCGTCTGTGGCGTGTGAGTGTGTATGAATGGATGAGTTAATACTGATGGACTCTTTACACAGCAGCCTCTACCATCAGTGAGTGAATGTGTATGAATGGATGAGTTAATACTGATGGTCTCTTTACTCAGCAGCCTCTACCATCAGTGAGTGAATGTGTATGAATGGATGAGTTAATACTGATGGACTCTTTACTCAGCAGCCTCTACCATCAGTGAGTGAATGTGTATGAATGGATGAGTTAATACTGATGGACTCTTTACTCAGCAGCCTCTACCATCAGTGTGTGAATGTGTATGAATGGATGAGTTAATACTGATGGTCTCTTTACTCAGCAGTCTCTACCATCAGTGAGTGAATGTGTATGAATGGATGAGTTAATACTGATGGACTCTTTACTCAGCAGTCTCTACCATCAGTGAGTGAATGTGTATGAATGGATGAGTTAATACTGATGGACTCTTTACTCAGCAGCCTCTACCATCAGTGTGTGAATGTGTATGAATGGATGAGTTAATACTGATGGTCTCTTTACTCAGCAGTCTCTACCATCAGTGAGTGAATGTGTATGAATGGATGAGTTAATACTGATGGACTCTTTACTCAGCAGCCTCTACCATCAGTGAGTGAATGTGTATGAATGGATGAGTTAATACTGATGGACTCTTTACTCAGCAGCCTCTACCATCAGTGAGTGAATGTGTATGAATGGATGAGTTAATACTGATGGTCTCTTTACTCAGCAGCCTCTACCATCAGTGTGTGAATGTGTATGAATGGATGAGTTAATACTGATGGACTCTTTACTCAGCAGCCTCTACCATCAGTGTGTGAATGTGTATGAATGGATGAGTTAATACTGATGGACTCTTTACTCAGCAGCCTCTACCATCAGTGTGTGAATGTGTATGAATGGATGAGTTAATACTGATGGACTCTTTACTCAGCAGCCTCTACCATCAGTGTGTGAATGTGTATGAATGGATGAGTTAATACTGATGGACTCTTTACTCAGCAGCCTCTACCATCAGTGTGTGAATGTGTATGAATGGATGAGTTAATACTGATGGTCTCTTTACTCAGCAGCCTCTACCATCAGTGAGTGAATGTGTATGAATGGATGAGTTAATACTGATGGTCTCTTTACTCAGCAGCCTCTACCATCAGTGAGTGAATGTGTATGAATGGATGAGTTAATACTGATGGTCTCTTTACTCAGCAGCCTCTACCATCAGTGAGTGAATGTGTATGAATGGATGAGTTAATACTGATGGACTCTTTACTCAGCAGCCTCTACCATCAGTGAGTGAATGTGTATGAATGGATGAGTTAATACTGATGGTCTCTTTACTCAGCAGTCTCTACCATCAGTGTGTGAATGTGTATGAATGGATGAGTTAATACTGATGGACTCTTTACTCAGCAGTCTCTACCATCAGTGTGTGAATGTGTATGAATGGATGAGTTAATACTGATGGACTCTTTACTCAGCAGCCTCTACCATCAGTGAGTGAATGTGTATGAATGGATGAGTTAATACTGATGGTCTCTTTACTCAGCAGCCTCTACCATCAGTGTGTGAATGTGTATGAATGGATGAGTTAATACTGATGGTCTCTTTACTCAGCAGTCTCTACCATCAGTGTGTGAATGTGTATGAATGGATGAGTTAATACTGATGGTCTCTTTACTCAGCAGCCTCTACCATCAGTGAGTGAATGTGTATGAATGGATGAGTTAATACTGATGGACTCTTTACTCAGCAGCCTCTACCATCAGTGAGTGAATGTGTATGAATGGATGAGTTAATACTGATGGTCTCTTTACTCAGCAGTCTCTACCATCAGTGTGTGAATGTGTATGAATGGATGAGTTAATACTGATGGTCTCTTTACTCAGCAGCCTCTACCATCAGTGAGTGAATGTGTATGAATGGATGAGTTAATACTGATGGTCTCTTTACTCAGCAGCCTCTACCATCAGTGAGTGAATGTGTAGGTGTGACCTGCGGTGTTAAAGAGCTTTGAGTAGTCAGAAAACTAGAAAAGAACTTTACAAGCTCAAGTCCATTTATCATTGAATCAGAATCAGAATTGTGTTTATTGCCAAGTACATTTACACATACAAGGAATTTGTCTCGGTGTGTTGGTGCAAAAAACAGTTAACAGGGAAAAACAGCCAAAAAAAAGCAAGAACTTAAATAAAATAAAAATAAGAAATTTACCAATATAAACAATAGAATTTAAAAAATGTCAAAGAATAAAGAATAATAATAAAAAATAACAAAATCTACAAGCTGTGATGGAGTGCATGTAAAGAATGTAAAGTCCAGTGAGCGTTAATGTAACTCATAAAAACAGTTTCAGCCTTCACATCACTGTGATGTTTTCTGACTGTGGGGCTGATGAGAGTCTGTGTTATGTGGGAGGAGGGGGGGGAGGGCAGGGACATTGTTCATGAGGCTGACAGCAGAGGGGAAGAAACTGTTCTTGTGGCGAGAGGTTTTGGTCCTGATGGACCGCAGCCTCTTGCCAGAGGGGAGAGTCTCAAACAGTCCATGTGCGGGGTGAGAGGGGTCGGCCACAATCTTACCTGCACGCCTCAGGGTCCTGGAGGTGTACAGGTCGTGGAGAGATGGAAGATTGCAGCCAATCACCTTCTCTGCAGAGCGGATGATGCGCTGCAGCCTGCACTTCTCTCTTGCTGTGGCTGCAGCGTACCAGACTGTGATGGAGGAGGAGAGGATGGACTCGATGATGGCAGTGTAGAAGTGCACCATCATGGTCTTTGGCAGGTTGAACTTCTTCAGCTGCCGCAGGAAGTACATCCTCTGCTGTCCTTTCTTGATGAGGGAGGTTGTACATGACATAGTGTCATTACAGCTCATGATTTGCATTATGTGAAAGGAAACTGAGGTGAATGACCAGTTTGCCTCTCAGTCTTGGCTCAGCTGTAAATTCTGGTCATTTCAGGCCGCTGTTGGAAACATCTGTGCGGGCTCTCACTAAATGAGCCTCGTTCATTTTCTGAAGTTTGGAGTTCCAGAAGATTAAGAGTTTTGTTTCTTTACGTAGCAGTGATGATTACTAAAACGGCTCAGGCTGCACCCAGGGATTAGAAAATCATAAGAAAGAGAAATGTATAATGGTGTGTTATCTCACGGCAGGGAGGAGTGTGAGGACCAGATGTTATCTTTATGTGGGTAATGGGTTATCACATCTTGTGGCACAGATCACAGATTTACTGCCCTTCTCTCTCTCTCCCTCTCTCCGTCTCTTAAATATCACTGGAGTTTTCTTTATCTCGTCACGTCGATGACTCCGCTCTGCTCCTCCTCCCCATGCACAGACACAAAGCAGCTTAGCCCCCGTCACCTCATTTACCCTCTCAGACCAATCTTAATAGCTCCTTATCGTCATAAACATATCACTGAATTTCAGCTACGACTTTCCGGTTATTAACTTTCATACTGCAGTGCTAAAGCCGATGGGAAGATGGGGATTTTATTTGGCCATAGTTTGAGGATTTGAAACGCTTGACGGTTGTTTGGCTGCAGAAATTCGGAGAGGAGACTCTGAACGACCTGACAGATGCTGTTCATCAAAGAATCAATGGAAACGGTATCATCAAACGTCAAAGATCACAAGAATCTGCAGAGACAATCAGCAAAGATTCAGTCTGGTTCATTTATAGACACAAATGAGCCTTTAACCAATCAGAGTTATCAAAGAATGAAATTATTAAGGAGAATTTTCATACACAGATATCACCTCAAATGATTCTCCTTTTATCCAGTTTGATCATTTAACTGCCATCTGCTTAATTACTAAACTTAGATTGGTGAAAACTTCCCATGCATGTCCTCAAAAGAGAAAACTCTGGGAATAAACTGGGATTAAATGTTTTCCAGGCCATGTGAGCCGTCACATTATCATGCATGAGTTTGAGCGGGATCATGTCAAAGGAGCAGAGAGCGTGATATTTCTACTTGTGTAATTATCCAAGTCCGCAGAATGCAGCTTTCTAAAGTAGTCAGACTACATGGTGGACATTAAGTCCTCCGTCTTCAAAAAAGATTAGAGCCACCATGTGAGTCCACAGCCATGCCAGCAGATCTGTGAGCTTTTACTGTGTTACAGCTGTGCTCTGAGCTAAAGGTCAGCATGCTAACAAGCTCAAACTTCTCAGGACTTGAAAACATTCCTTTTTAAAAAACCCTGTCCCTATAACCACTGCTCTTAGATCTTGTTTTAATGCTCAGGTTCTTAACTCTGCTTGATTTTAATTGTCTGACTGTTTTCCTTTGTTTTAGTTTTGATGGTACTTTGAGAATTTCTTTTAAATGTAAGGTGCGTTACAAATAAAATGTATTATTATTTATTATTATGTTAATGTTAATTCCCTCAGTCATGCTAACATGCTGCTCTGATCATGAAGTGGAGCTCAGACTTGTTGGACGGTCTGTTAGTCCAATAAAGCTCACAGAGAGACAGATTATTAGTCTGATATGCTGCTAAATTAGACATTTTAACATGGGGCTCTATGGGGACTGACTCACTGCAGGAGACAGACTCTAGTGGACACTGGAGGAACTGCAGCTGTAAAGTTGGACGTTTTAACATGGGGCTCTATGAGGACTGACTCACTGCAGGAGACAGACTCTAGTGGACACTGGAGGAACTGCAGCTGTAAAGTTGGACATTTTAACATGGAGCTCTATGGGGACTGACTCACTGCAGGAGACAGACTCTAGTGGACACTGGAGGAACTGCAGCTGTAAAGTTGGACATTTTAACATGGGGCTCTATGGGACTATAAAATTTGATAAATCAAAGAACTGGATTTATCTGATGATTGTTTTGAATAAATAAAACAGGAAGTTGGTTTCATGAATTCATCCTGAATGGACCACAAATGTCAAACTGTCCTGTGTGTTAACCTCGTGTTGGTGCAAAAAGAAACGTTTGGGAATCTCCACTCATTTGGATTAATCCTCTAGGGAGCCTGAACATCTGAACCCTGTTTCATGTCTATTTTCAGTCTGTTTCCAAGCTGAGAAACCATCGACTGTCCAACATTTGCATCCCTTGCTGTCTAGCCAACATTGCAGGCCCTAATGAGTGGAGGAGGGAGAAATCCATAAAAGCCAATGGTTTGTCACTGCATGCATGACTTATATTTGGAGCTGTTAGCCGTGTCACTTCTGTCGATACAGAGGAAGGAGATAAAGATGTCAGAGGCGCTGCAGAAAGAAACTCCTCTTTTCTTTTGTTCAGACCAAATAAAGGAGAAACAAAAGAGCTCTGCTGATGAAGAGAAATGGATCTGTGGGATTTAAAGGGCAGCCGACAGTTTGTAGGAGCCTAACATCACATTTTATGCTTCTTCGCTGAATATCTGCTCTTCAAAATATTACAAAAACGCTGAAATCTGTGGGGAGCCCTTGAGTATTTCTTATTTGTTGTGAAATATAAGAAGCAGTGTTGTATTAGAGACCCCTGTGGATGTTTGTGTGTATAGGATCTGATTCACAGCATGTCCTGAAAGATCTGACAAACTCAACATCACCTATTGATCCTCACACTGCACACACACTCCTGCTCGACCCTCCTGCCCTGAAATCTGTCCAGCAGAGCCTCTCCGTCATCTTTTATTTAAGAGAAAGCCTTCAACCTTAACACCTGAAGAACAGCCTCGGACTGATTTAATCCTTTGTGAGAACTTGAGGCCAAATGTCGAACAGCGAGTCCACATTTGCATTATTTAAATAGAAGTCGTTAGAGTTTTTAAAGAGAGGAAAAGTTTAAGTGACAGATTTGAAAAAGTGTTTCTGGTTGATCTTTCAGAGAGAGTTTTTTATGTTGTTGTAATAACTTTCAAAAGACCAGTACGTAAAACAAATGTCACTTTGTTTCAGCAGAGTTTCACCAGGTGTGAAAAGCCTGTCAAAGGTAATCAGAAGGTGAATCAGAGGCACGGATCATATATACTTTATTCAAAACGGACTTGCAACTTCATGGTTCAAACTGGAATACCAACATTTAAAAACGTCAACAACCTCATAATTTGATGTCCAGAGGCCTCTTATTGTCGAGGGCACCCTGAGTTAATATCCAGTTTTAAAGGAGCAATATGTAACTCTGACACCTAGTGTTTAAAATGGGTACTGCAGACTAAATTCAAAACATCGTAGAGAGCTGTCTCCCCCCCCCCCCCCTCTCTAGAGTGGATGCTCACGCAGGTTGCCATGTGGTGTACACTGAAGCTTCAGTGTTTATCCAGCTCTGCATCGGTCTGTAAACCTTTCTGCGTTCTAACCTCTCTCCATTTTTCAAAAGCATCTCCAATATTGATCCTAGTTTGAGCACGTTTCTGCTCGTGGAGCTTATTAGAAACATGCAGAGGCTTTTTAGGTCGGGTACAATCACTTCTATCTGAACCAGTTCTCTTGCCCGCTTCCATCGCTGCAACACCTGTTGGTTTGACCTGATAACTGCTCTCATATCTGGCAAACCGAGGGGCGTCCAAAACGGCCGTGTGGGGGTGCCTTAAAACCGCCTACCTTCTCTGGCCCAAACAAATCCAGACCATTCAGGACCAGAATCTAAAGTTAGAAGGAGGACATACTGGCTGCTGCATTGTTGTCAGAGAAGCCAGCACTTCAACATAGCATGTTTCCTTAATGTCTGATCATACAGTAAGGTCACTTTATCATTTCACTGATTGGACCTTTAAGTCTTTTGTTATTTAAATGTATTTCTGCTCTATGTGTGCATATTCAACATTCGTGCTTGAAGGCAGGCACAGATTCACAGGAAGCTGGTTCACTCTCTAAGAAAAGCAGTTTTATATAGAAGAGTATTTTTTGATGTTTTAGAGGGAAGCTGAAAGTCTTACATGCGGTCACGTCAGGATCCCCTGTGAGCTCCATCCATCTCTGTCCATCCTGTTTCCCAGAACTAGAAAAAACTGATTATTGGTCGACTGCAAGTTTGAGTTTCGTGGAACTTTTTCCTTTTTTGAAGTGTCTTTATTTTAATTAATTATCAGAAAGCTGCAGACTGCATCTGCCTTCCTGGAATTTATATTTAAAACTGAATGAAATATATATAAGAGCTAGTACCAATATGAAGTAAACTAATGAATTAACAAACCTAATGAACAATAAAAATATCAGTCAATACAAGGACGTGAAATACAAAACCAATGAAGAGATAATAATGCGATGCAGAGGAGATGAACATTTAAATGAAATGTTGAGTTTTTTCAGGAAGGTGAGTTAAGGGCCTTCAGATAGCATGCCGTGCGAGCTTCTCTCGCTGCGGGATAGGTGGGAGAGCAGAGGGGGAGCACAGGAAAATATTAACTTTTTGGATGTGCAGTATCTCTGTATGTGTCCACTCTTTAGTAGAAAGCTCTGATCTTTCTTCTGCTGAGGAGGAGGAGGAGACAAGCAGCAGGAAGTTTTGGCTTCATGAACTCATCAGGGCACGACAGGATGGGAGAGTTTCAACTCGTCCAGGAGCTGCAGCTCTATAACGACCGCTTCACGAACACGACACACATTTCTGCTGCTGTTTGAAACACACCTAGTACGCCAAACTGTCGGACACGTCTTTACAAACTAGATATTTCTCGATATATATTTGTAGATACTTCTATCAGAGTGAGTTCTCTATCCTGACTGGTGGCGGCCGAGTCTACGTTTTGAATTGGGCAAAAGCCAATGAGCCACGAGCAGTACCGACGCTGCTGTTCACAACACACTGACCAGAAGCATAGACTCTCTCTGACGGCCCGGACAAGCCCCACCCCCGACGTTCGGCCCCATGTTAAGTAAATTGTCCGTAGTAGTCCACTACAGAGAGCTCCCTACGTCAGCAGCAGGGAATGAGTGTTTGATTTGGGATACAAACAAAGTTTATGAGCTCACCAAGCTGAACTCATCTTCTGTTTTGCTGCAGAACTCAAACATTAGTGTTGCTCATGTTTTCCTCTTAAAGGCCTAATTCTTGATTAAGCTTGTATGACAGCGTGTGTTATTAGCCCTTTGCTATCCAGCCCCATTTTCTTTTTACAAGAAATGACAAAACACTACAAACACAACCAAGTCAATGAAAAACAACTGTTAATAGATTTGATTTGTGGAGGTTGTTTGGGGACTTCTCAGAAATTGGAAAACTCCCAATGCACAACATGATGATCGATCTGAAAACAGCAGCCTTTTCTCCTGTCTGTGAAGCCGTATGGGACTGTTGAACGCCCCCCTTGCAGGGAGAGAGAGAGAGCTCTTTCCTTCAGGCTGTAGGTATAAACATCCCGCTCAGAGGCAAACAAAATCGGCTTTGTTTCCACCGCTCCAGCAGCCTGAATCTGAACGTGTTATCCCTTACATAACACAGATTTTATGTATTTGGCACCCTGCTGTCTGGATGTGATGTTATCTTGCATTTGTTCTGTGAATCTTTGCTCATCCCCATGAGGCAGGTGCTTTGGCTTTCCATTTGGTTTGGTTTTCACCCTTAAGAATTCTTTGCATTGGCTCTGCATGTTAAAGAGTGACGCTGCAGGCTCTGCACGCGCTCAGAGCGTCACTGTCAGGAGGACAGATACTGGCTCAGAAAGAGAGAGATCTACATCAGAGCAACGCTCATGCTTTGGAAAGGAGGGAGAAGGCACCGACCAGAGGTATTACCTGGGTAGGATTTGGAGAATGTGGAACAACCTGTGAGATAACCTGGACAGTATTGTATATAAGGATGGATGATACGTCTCCACCTCCTCCCGGTGTACAAAAGTGAAGCCAAAATACCCGGCAGTGGCCATGTTATTTGGAGCCGGAGTCTGTGCAGTAGAAAGTATTGATGTCCCACCCCCTTCTCTAACCGAAACACACATTAAAACTTCTGATAAGAGGTCAAAGGTCACTCTGGTGGGTGCAGTCCACAGCAGAACAGATTCTTGAGTCGGTTTGAAGCAGACCCTCACGGTAATGGAAAGTTCAGCATCTCTTGTGTTCCTCCTCTTCTCACAGCACACAGCAACGCAGGAGCCTCATTAGTCAACAGAGCTGTCAATCATGGTGTTATACTCCTTCTTGTATCATCAAATAAGTAATTCAAACCTAACTTCTCTGAGCAATGAAAACTTGGACATAAATCAGCACAATAAGAACTAATTATAAAGACAGAAACCATGTTAAAGAAACATTTATCTGACTTGTATTTTGTTTCTGGGGTTTTTTTACGCATGCCTTTGCTAACATGGAGGAGGCGGAGCTTAAGACCTACACTGGAGCCAGTCAGTAGGGGGAGCGTCAAATATTTTGGCTTCATTTTTTGGGGCGATGATGTGTTGTCCATCTTCTTCTTTTTTATCAATGAGTCAATCAATAATAGCCTCTACTAAAGGGATAGTTCTGTATTTTTGAAAAGGGGTTTTAAGAGGTATTTTTCAATAACCACAGGACATGCCAGTAAGCACTGCCCCTTTAAGGAGAGACCATCTGGGGTACCGACAGGGTTTTACGGCTCTTCAGACATGGCGTTTGTTCCACAAACAGTCTGCAGACAGGGCGTTTGTTCCACAGACGGTCTGCAGACATGGCGTTTGTTCCACAGATGGTCTGCAGACATGGTGTTTGTTTCACAGACGGTCTGCAGGCATTCCGTTTGTTCCACAGACAGTCTGCAGACGGGGTGTTTGTTTCACAGACGGTCTGCAGACATGGCGTTTGTTCCACAGACGGTCTGCAGAGGGGGTGTTTGTTCCACAGACGGTCTGCAGACATGGAGTTTGTTCCACAGACGGTCTGCAGAGGGGGTGTTTGTTCCACAGACGGTCTGCAGACATGGAGTTTGTTCCACAGACGGTCTGCAGACATGGCGTTTGTTCCACAGACGGTCTGCAGACATGGCGTTTGTTCCACAGACGGTCTGCAGACATGGTGTTTGTTCAACAGACGGTCTGCAGACAGGGCGTTTGTTCCACAGACGGTCTGCAGACGGGGTGTTTGTTTCACAGACGGTCTGCAGACATGGCGTTTGTTCCACAGACGGTCTGCAGACATGGCGTTTGTTCCACAGACGGTCTGCAGACATGGTGTTTGTTCCACAGACGGTCTGCAGACATGGCGTTTGTTCCACAGACGGTCTGCAGACGGGGTGTTTGTTTCACAGACGGTCTGCAGACATGGCGTTTGTTCCACAGACGGTCTGCAGACATGGCGTTTGTTCCACAGACGGTCTGCAGACATGGCGTTTGTTCCACAGACGGTCTGCAGACGGGGTGTTTGTTCCACAGACGGTCTGCAGACATGGCGTTTGTTCCACAGACGGTCTGCAGAGGGGGTGTTTGTTCCACAGACGGTCTGCAGACATGGAGTTTGTTCCACAGACGGTCTGCAGACATGGCGTTTGTTCCACAGACGGTCTGCAGACATGGTGTTTGTTCAACAGACGGTCTGCAGACAGGGCGTTTGTTCCACAGACGGTCTGCAGACGGGGTGTTTGTTTCACAGACAGTCTGCAGACATGGCGTTTGTTCCACAGACGGTCTGCAGACATGGCGTTTGTTCCACAGACGGTCTGCAGACATGGCGTTTGTTCCACAGACGGTCTGCAGACATGGTGTTTGTTCCACAGACGGTCTGCAGACATGGCGTTTGTTCCACAGACGGTCTGCAGACATGGTGTTTGTTCCACAGACGGTCTGCAGACATGGCGTTTGTTCCACAGACGGTCTGCAGACATGGCGTTTGTTCCACAGACAGTCTGCAGACAAAACATTTCTCAGCGCTTTACTTTTCAGCTAACAATCCACTTAGTTTTAACACTACTTCAGCACACCACATACTGTATGTGTTCCTCCGGCTTAAGTGTCCATACCCAAGACGGTCTCTCCTTAAAGAGGCCAAGCTCACATCTCCTGTGGATAATATACATATTATGGACAAGTAACCTCATAAAAACCACGTCAAAAAAATACACAAATATCCCTTTAACTCAATTAATTTAATTTGTGTACGTCATAGAAAACACCAAGGTGAAAACTTCCAGAGATGAGGCTGGTTTGGATCGCTGGATTTGATTTCTCACATCAGAACCTTGGACGATTGAATGTGCCGCGTTTCTGTTAAAAAATGTATTTGTTATCGAACAAGCTGAACTAAAAAAACCTTCACTAAAGTACGAATATGAAGGATTTCTACTTTGTTGAGTCCCTCCTCTGCTGCAGCTGCAGAAATTGAATCAGCTTATTGAAATGATTTGATTCAGTCGGAACTGATGAACCTTCAACCTCGACCAACCTCTTCAAAAATCACCTCTTATAAGCAGCAGCATCTACACACTCATACAAACATATTCAGATACAAAAGCCTCTCTTATTACAATATTCACCCTGTTAAAGACCATCAAACTCTTGTATCTTGTTTGTTTGTTTTCTCTTTTAGCTCTGGGTGGGGAGTGAGTCCTTGCACCAAGTGAAGGGGTTTAAGTATCTTAGGGTTTTGTTCACAGTGAGGGTCAGATGGACTGTGAGATTGACAGACGGATTGGCTCAGCGTCTGCAGTAATGCAGGAGTTGT